>KL275162.1:8613-25640 GCA_000699545.1 Podiceps cristatus
GGGGGGAATCAAGGGAGGAGCTGAATCCTCTCCACTCACTCTCCACTTTTCAAATAATCCCTTAACCTCACACAGCCGAGCTGAAATCACAGGACTGCAACAACCCTCTCAAAAGGTTTCCAGCAGCCCCAACCATTGCCCTTCACCCTGTGTCACGTGTAACCAAGTGTAATATCATCATCAAGTGATCGCATGAGGCTTTTTCCTTCTCTCTATAGATTCTACTATGAAAAAGATCTTTTCAGAGTCAAATACCACCCATGTCTGAGGGTTGAAACAAAAGCAATATTTAAACACTTAGATGGGCATATAGCGACAAACTCTTTGAATAACACAGCTCCAACACCTTTAAACAAGCTCCTTGTCCTATGTACCAAACTGGAAGGACTGTTTTGACTGACCTTTTAGCCAGAAATAGGAAGAGGCCCCTCTCTTCTTCCCCCACTTGAGAGCAAATCTTCATCCCAAACCCAGGTTATTAGTCTTCTGATTCCAGCCTTTGCATTGAGACACAAATCTTTCATGCTTTTTACTCTGAGGCTGCCACACACTGAGACAAGATTTCGAGGACATAGTAACTGGTGCAGACACACAGTGATTGAAAAGCAATGCATAATTCAAAACAAAGTTTTAAAATTTTAAGGAGCAGCCAGTAGAAAGGAAAGCAGAAAACCTAAACCTCCAACAAATTCTCAGTCATAACCTGTGCTTGAGGCTGCAACACCTTTTTAACAGCTTCTGAACTTTAAGACAAGAGCTCAGATCTGAAACCCAAACCTTTTCCTACATTTGAAATTGAAACAAATCTCCAGATTCACCAGCCATCTAAGGTTATCGCTAACAGCACCTCAAGACTTCACCCAGGGTTTGGCTCTTGGAGTTGAAAATGCTCTTTCTTAGAAGCATTTTGCAAGTCTCTGCTGTGTGCCCAGACACTCAGATTTAATCTAGAAGCCAATGCATCAAAACCATAACAAGCATCCTTATAGGTAATACCCACCTAACTAGGAACTAAAAAACTTCCAGGGAGAAAGTGCCATCACTTGAGATTTTTGGCCAGAAAAAGATTCAAGTAAAGCTTTAGACCAACCTCTCTGATGGTTCCTCATCTTCTCCACTTCCTCCCCATCCGAAGGATCCCACAATCCAAAGAGCAGCTGCTGCCCTCCACCTGTTTTATATATTGCATCAAGCTCAAGAGCCGAAGAGGCCATTTGCTTCCTAGCCGCCCCAGTGCTAAGGAGTTGTGCAGGTGGTCTCATTTGCACTGGTGGGCTGCAGTCCTTACAGTCCAGGTGCTGAGTGTGATCACACATGTGTGTGATTGCTGACCTCCCGTGCGAAGGAAGGACACACTCGTGCCCCGGAGGTCTCTCCCGGGGTGTATGAAGCTCAGCATCAAACTCTGAACAGATTCTCCCATTCACTCCTGGCCAGACATCACGGCAAGACATCAGCAGGACAGTGATGTGTGCCAGCTGGAAAGTCAAGGGGTCACCTGGGTATCCTTGCAATCGAGGTCCAGGAGGGGTGGTTCCCTCACCAAGGGCAAGATGAGCTCTCGCTAAAGCCTGTACACTCAGAGGAAGGAGACAGCCTGCCAACAAGCTCCTGGACTACCAACTCCTGCTCTGTCCCAGGGCAGAGGCAAAAAGGGAACCAGGAAGAGGAAGAACAGGCCTTTCTAAAATACCTCTCCTCTCCCCTCACCCAGCCCCCTGTGACTGGGGCTGTCAGCAGCTCTCTCTGAAGTCCTCTCTTTCATAATCAGCTGCTTTTGATCACACACTAAAACAGCTGAGGTTCTGTTTAAATACAAGCAAGGAACAAAGCAGGTTGTCAAATATGTAGGAAAGGTCGTTCCTTACCTGCTGGGTGCCCTGGGAGGCCAGGGACAGAGACAGGGAGAGGGGAAGGATGGGGCAGGGAGTGAGGGAGGGAGGGAGAGAGAAGTGGGGAGGGAGAAGGGGCTGCTCAGAAAGGATATGGGTTGCACACCATTTTGATGCACCAGTTCCGCGGGCTCGTGGTCTGCTTCAAGCAGAAGAAGACAACTGGGGCCAAGTCAGGGTAGGGGACATCAGGGTCCGGCGGGGAGGTGACGTCCTCATCCTCACCCAGCTCCGGGGAGGACGGCAGCTGCTCCAGTGGCGTTTGCTGCTCTGAGACCCCCAGATCCATCGGCTCCAGCGGGCAGACGGCAGAGGCATGAGGGGTCTGCGGGCCCACGGGCCAGGTGGAGGGAGGCTGGGGGACGTACTCTGCCATGCCAGCCGCAAGCGAGAACCCCTGGAGAGGAGGGGAGAAAGAGAAATTAAACCCATGTGAGGAATCAGCAGCAAGAGCACAGCATGCCCGTGCTTTCCCGGCGAGTTTGGAGCACAGGAGAGCTGCAGGACTGACAGCTCTGACAAAAGACAAACCACAGTAACACTTCGTGCTGAAGCAATTTTAAGCAAAATTATTTTCTGCCTGTCCCTTTCCCCACCTGTCCAGATAGTCCTCTCCATCACTAACTAAATCATCCCTGTAGCCCCTGAGACACTCTGGCACGGTGCTGCACCACCTCAGGTGATGGTGCCAACTCTTCTGGAGACAGCCTGAGCACATTAACCCAGCACTGCACCTTGGAGTGGCGCAGGCCCATCCTGTCACAACACAGCCACCCTGCCTTTGCAGTCCCTCACGCAGTCCCCTGGCATGCCCTCTCCCACCCAGGGACACTCTGGGCTGGCCTGGTGCCATGCCGATCATTGCACAGGCTCCTCCAGACTGACACTGGCAAATGCACGTCAGACCCATACAGAACAGTCACTCGTTCAAACAGGGAGCTGTAACACAAGCCAGAAGTGGGATTAAACATTAAGCACTCTTTACTGGAGATCACGGAGCTCTCCTACACTGGGATGGTGGAATCACCACAAAGACAGGTTGCAAAAGTTATTCCACTAAGCAGAATGGTCAGAGCGTGGGTGGGCACAAGAAGAGCAGAGGAATAGGTCTCACTCTCGGTGGCACACGAGCAGAGCACCATGTTTTGCTAAGGAACATCACTTTGCTGGTTGGGTACACTTAACAGCAGCCTTGTTCTGGGAAAACGCAAAGACAAAAATTGCCCATTAAATGGCACAGTGGAAGTGGCTTGTCAAAGTGAGGGGAATGAAAAAACTCCATGGCCTGGCTTTGGAGGGGTGTTACAGCGACACTCTTAGGAAAGAGAGCTTGCCCAAGGACTGCCCAAGGGTGGCATGGTGGCCGCCTCCTTCACCCTGTTGGCATGCTCAAGCACCTGGAGTGCCCGTGCTACCAGGTCAGGTTTAGAAGCAACACAAGAGCCCTCCCTCAGACACACCGCAATAAAGAAAGGGACAGTCAGCAGCAGGAAAGATTGTGTCTGTCCGTGGCACAGACCTTGTCTCCTCGCATCCTGGCCGTAGGTTACCCTCCCAGGCACATGTCACAGTTTCTTTCACTTTAGGATGACGCAGCCCGCATGCATCTCTGCTGACGCTGCTCTGCCGTGGCACACTCCACCCTTGATGTTTCAGCCTGAGACCCCTTTGATGCCCACACTGCTGGATCCACGATCTCCAGTGGTCTCTACAAGACTCATCTGCCAGGTCTGGCCAACATTCCCACCTTGGGCTGCAGCCCCCCATCATCCTCAATTAAGACCCTGCGATTTCTGCCTGCTCACCCTGTTCTCTCAGCCTCCTGCTTCCAACACACACTGTGATCCAAACCTTTGCTTGTTCTTCGAGGCTTGGTATTTGTCAGAACAAAGAGCAGCAAGCGCAGAGGTTTAGAAAGCAGACATAGTGTCCCTTAGGGACACAGCACAGAGACTCTTTGAATTCATTACCCCAAAGGCCTGCAGCTATTGGAAAGAAACGGGTAGGTGTCTCCTGACTGACTTTGGGATGCTGTTCATAATTTTTTAACCCCTGTGACAAAAGTGGCTGCACATCCTTCCCACCATCCAGCATCTCTGTTTTCACTTTCACTGGGTTTTTAACTCTGAGCGCCCATGCAACTCCTTGTACTACCTTTTCCATTCCCTATTCCCTCCAGCTCCCCGTTGCTGGCTCTGCGCTGGCTCCATTGCAGGCTATTAACATGCAATGGCTGAGTCCAGCTTCTTTCCCATTAACAACATGGAGGAGAAAGGTTAGCGGGGACAGCCAGGAGGAATGACTTATTATGGTGCTCAGAGCATCCACACTGACGAGGGCATGACAATTCCAAACTGCGACGCACAAAGCTTCATAATTAAAAATACAACTGAGCAGAGGAATGGGAGAAACCACCTCATCAGCTTTTCCCTGCTTTCCCTCCGAGCAAACATTCGGGGCCTCTTCTCCATCTCACCAGTCAGATGCCACTGGGATTTTGGGATGCAGCTTGGCCCATGCCAAGCACATGTGCACAAATCAGGTAGTGGCTGCACCACAGGCAGTTTATTGCTCCAATTTGTGCAGCCCAGAATGACTCATTAGAGGTCATACAGCCACAGAGCCAGGTGACTCCCTTTGGAAATCCCGAAGCTAAATACAGTCCTTGAACGACAGCTGCCCCACTGGAGATGTAATACCCTTTTTCTTCCTGAGATTAAATCCTGCTCTGTCACCCAAACCAGTCCCAAGGCTGTGATCCCAGCGTATTTCCTACATTAAGCAGAATTAATATGCTGTGTCAAAAGAGGGAGAAGGGAAACCCAAGCAGCAGGGCACTTCTGAGCTCTTTACACAGTCAGTCCTCCTGTCTCAACTTCAAAGGCGAGAGGAGCGATTTTCCTGCATGAAACAGATCCAGGGTCCTCACCACTACCAGCTGAGTTGTGGAGGTTGGAATCAAGTATTTCCACTATTTTGGCCAGGCTGCAACTCATGCAATTGTGGTATTTTCTCTGGGATTGCAATTCTTGGACTTCCCATGCTGCAGCATTGCCGTGTAACTTAGTTGGAGTGAGCCTGCTAAAATATTTCAGATCAGGAGAGGCCCTATTTAAATCAAAATGACCAAGCAGAATGAGTTTGGCACACACACACACAGAAAAACATGGATCAACAGAGAGGGTTCATAACCAGCTAAAGTAAGAGTAAGACCAAACAGAATTATAAGGCCCCAGACCTTGCCTTTGGGATGCCTCTAACCCCTGCTTTGTGCAAGCGCTGCTTACTGTGACAAGGGCAATAGAAGAGGATGATTAGATGGTCACAGGGTGGCCAGATGCATGTTCTTCCCACTCAGCCTTTTGCTCAGGCGAGCCTATCCCCAGCTGGTGGTGGCAAGCCAGACCCATCAGTAAACATTAAATCCTCCCGCCCCTGACTTTTGTTTTCTGGCCAAATGCCCCCCAAATGCACAAAAACATTCCCCTGCAAAAGTCGCATCGTGCTGAAGGGGTGACATTACACCTGCTGCACTTCTCTCCCAGGGAAGGGGAGGTATTTATGGGCTGGCAGCTCCTCCTGCTCCTCTCCCTGCACAGCCTGCACCAAAGCCTTCCCTGGAGCCAGGTCTCAAGCCTGCACTCCTCCTCCCACCATCCATCCCCAAGGGCCACTGAAAACTACTGCCATCCTGAGCCAAGCCCCCCTGGACCTGCATCCGGCACGTACACCTGCCCCGGACACGTGTGCTGGCAGGGAGCTCGTTGACTTGGCAGGCACGGGAGAAGCTGCTGGCCTCTGGCTTAGCCCTTCCCTGCTTCGGAGAAAGGACCTGATTCTGCCGCATGGTGCATTTCATGACTTTACTGGGGAGGGAGTGGGAAGGATGCTCTGAAGTGGAAAGGGAAGCAGTGGGCTTAATGTGCAGAGGAGACTGGTGGGGAGAAAAAAGAGATGACACGATTCAGGGGAAGCACTTCACATGGGGGGTGTCTGTCCCTAAAGGCCAATGTCACCTCCTGGCATGCTCAGGGGCGTCTCTCCTGAGACACATTCCCCTCCAGGGCTGCAGCTGGCATCCCGGGGCTGTTAAAGCCACAACCTGCCAGGCCCACCACAGCTGACCAAGCACAATGAGCGTGCCAGCCCGAGGTGCCCCATAGGCATCGCGCCCCACCTGAAGCAGGCTCCTGGCTGCTCGCCATCCGTCCTCTCCCCTCCCCTAGAGAGGGGCCGTCAGGGACTGTGGGTGAGGCAGGGCTGATGGGACCTTTGCAATGCCCATGCAGACCTTTCCTGAAAACCGTTAGGGAGCAGACAGGATAGGAGAGACTATTGCATCTTGCTGGTGAAAGAGCTTTTTACAGTCATATAAGAGAGGGAAATACTGGAGAGAGGTCCCTAGAGCACCATCCCGGTGCTGGAGACAACCCACCCAGAGCACAGCGGGGCGTCTCCCCTCCTGTGTGGGAGCACCCACAGGCTTCACCTTCCCCACCACCCCCTAACCCCCTATCCCTCACCAGCCCAGAACACCCTGGGGCTGTCCCTTCCTCCCTGCACTCTGCTCACTGGGGCCCACAGCCAAGATGACAGCACAGAGTATATTTCCTTTAGGAGCAGCCTTACGTGTACACAGCACCTCCCATCCTGAGGGGACACAAGTCCTTTACAGACCATCCATCACGATCATCTAGCTGTTACGTAGAAGCAGCGGAAGGCACGGCAGGCGCCCCCCCACGACACCCTTGCAGAAGAGGGACAAAAATGACCACCTCCAGCTGGCGTCGCAGGGGAGGGCAAGACAGCCCCGTCAATCAGAGCAGCACCTGTGGCGCACGTGTTTATCAACCTCAAATGTCCATCCAAAAGCTGACAAACATCTCTGGGCATGGCTCTTGCGGGTGGCCTCACACAAGCCCTGACTTGTTTCAGGACTGCATGACATATTTATGAATGCGTGCGGGTGACCCCGTTCAGTAGCTGCACGTGCGCATGTGCTGCCCGGGTGGTCTGTTGTACACGGTTGTGAGCCTGTGTTTGTTTGTCACTATAAATGGCAAGCACAGGTTGTGTGTTATCTTCGATGCATGCGTCTGGCTGTGGGGATGTGTTAGTCATGCAGGTTTCACATTTGGAGCATTTGCAGTGGTACGATATAATTAGTGGTACATGGCTCCCTCCGTGCTTATGTTCAGCTGGTGTCTATGTGTTTCTCTGCCTGTTCATGTGAGGCAGTACCTGTTCTCGTCTACCTGTACGTGTGTGCAGGTGTATGAGTATCGGTAAGGAAGATGGTCACTTTTATTAGAAGCTAATGATATCCTTCTCATCTCCTCAAGATCTGAAAGAGGAGCTTTTACATCTCCATCATCTCAGCACCTCCTAGTGCAACGGGACGTGGCAGAACTCAGCAGAAGGCGTTTCAAGTGGCACCCGAATCTATCATTCAGGTGCCGGTGTGCTCAGGCACCCCTGAAACACTTCATCCGTGGCCTGTGCCAGAGCCAGGGTGTCCTGGCTGCGCTGCCTGGTCAAATACCCACAACCCATTGCCTTTCGGCCGCACGCTGACTGTTTGCTGTGCCTTGTCTCTGCACATGTTATTAACCTCCAACAGATTTGCTCAGGGAGCTTGAGAACATCCCCCGTTCCACTCTGGTGATTTTGGAGCTCTCCTCCTGCTCAGGACAGGGAGCGGAAGGAATTCTCCCATCCCGCTGATCAGGGGAAGGAGCAGTGTGGTCAGCACATGACAAAATAAAGATAAGCAAACTATCTGTCCTGAAACCTTGGCAATACCCTGCCTTCACCCTGTACTGCAGGGTGCACCTCTCAGCTGTGGGAAGAGCAAGCCTAGATCTCCTGGAAGCTCTCACCCTTATCATCACAGCCAATGTCCACCTCATCGCTTCCCCCTCATGTGACTGGGATAGCCTTCTCCTGGCCATGCCTCTGGTCCCCATCCCCAGCAGAGCAAAGTTGGGATGTGCTTATGCTGCTAGGGAATGTATGGCCAAGCCTGAAGGAGATGTTGCAGAGACCAGTAAAGATGTTGCTGGATGAAGTAAATGATGAGAGAAGAAAAGGTGCAGGAGCAAGATGGTCACTTTGTGTCGAGGAGGTATAGAGACAAAGGAAGTTTCCAAGTGGAAAATCATTACCTGGCCTTAACTATGTGGGGCACTTGAGACCCAGAGGTTAGTACCGCTGATGGCCTCAGCCTCCTCCCATTGCTCCCCAGAGAATACACATGCTTGCTTTCAACAAAAGATTTTCATTTTTGGCATCCCAAATAAACAGGCAACCAAAAATCTCCTTTTGGGGATGACTCCCCACTGTAACAGACCTGTCCACAGGAAGGTTCTGCCCCACAGCCAGTGTTTTCCCTTTCCAGCCTACCCCACCTTCACTCCCTGCAGTCCCCTTTCGCCTGCACCGCTCACAGCGATGCCCCCTCCACAGGCACACAGGCACCTTCCGCGTGAGCGGATTCCTGTCATGTCCTCTCACTTAAACCACCGCTTAGCCAAGCTACACATCTTTAGCACTTAATCCTCACTCATAAATTAATCTCCCTAGCCCCCTGGTCGTTCCGTGCAGATCCGCGCCGAGAACCATCTCTCGCCTACCAATGCGCTGCCGATAATGATGTGCCAAGCGCCGCCTTCCCGCAGGGCTGCGCCTGGGCCGGCCGCAGCGGCAGGGGGCGTCGTGATGTCTCTGTTGCTGGCCCCGTCATGCTGCAAGCCCATGTCTGATGTGCCATCTACCGTCACACCTCAGTCTCATTGCGTGTGCCATCCCCTCCCTGCCCCTCGCCAGGCCCTCAGATCGCATGTTTCAGATTACTTTGCCCCCAGATGCATTAGCTTGCGTTTTTCCTAAGATGAATCTCATTATGTTATTTTCTGCCCATCTTTCTGACCTCGCTAGTTCCCTTTGCGTTATTTTTCTCCGTCCCCCTCGGCAGGCGCAAACCTGTTTTATCATCATCCAGGAAAGTCATTAACATGCTGTTTACTCCCTCCTCCAGATCAGCAATGAAGATGTCAACTAAGACAGGTCCGATGAGGATAAAGAAGAGGAAGACAGTGGTCTCATAGGCTCCCAGCAGCAACAGCCTTGGGGCCTCCCTCACACCCTCAGCCCTTGAGTCAAAATACAAAGTGCTTGCAGGAGAGGCAAAACATGCAAATACCCTGATTGTGCCTCATGGAGAAGCCCACAGCGGGGGACAGAGCTGCAGCTCCTGCCCACCACAGGGCAGATGGTGCCCAGCACTGCAGCCACTGGCGTTGTACCTGCACTGAGAATGGATGGAAAAGGGCAGCCAGGGGCTGTGACTGCGCTTGTCACTCCCACCTGGGCTAAGCCAGCAGCAAGAAGCTCTGCCCTTTCACACCATCCTTCCTGGACCACCCTCTCTGCCCATTTTGTCCTGGTCCCAGTGCCCAGCCCAAACCAATTTCCCTTTGGGACCGTTGCGGTAAGCGGGTGCAGCAAAACAGCAGCATACAAGGAGTGGGGAGCCCCTGGGAGACCCACTGCTCCCCATCACAACACAGCACTGGATGCAACATCCCACCCCTGCACACACATCCTCACCCCACCTCCAGACTTTGTCCCAGCCCACATCACCATTCACACCTGGATAGGAGAGTCCCCACGGTGGAAAGGGAGGTGGGGAGAAGCAAGAGAGGAAGCAGCACCTCTAAAGGGAACACAACTCTAAGGGATTTGGAGAGGATCAAGAGTTATATCTTACACTTCTCTCTCCCTATAAATCATTGCCTGCTCCCCCCCTGCCTGCCCTCCCCCCGCCTCCAAAGGAGATAATCTGCATAAACCCAGATGCACATTCGGAGCAAACTAACTCTGGCAAAAACAAAAACAGGAAGGGAGCTGAAGCTATGTGGAGTGTGATGTTGCCCCAGGCTCTGCCTCTAGAAAGGAGAGGGGATATGGGAGACAAATATAGCTATGAAGATGGGATTCATCTAGAAGCAGAGGGGAATCAACACTGGTAGCATTTCTGCAAAGGCCTATAGGCTGTTTGATCTCAGGTCAGTAGATAGACCAGGAACTTGTGATGGCTCCCTGCATCCCACATGATTTGACTACCGACAATGCTACTCATTTATATAAGCCTGAAAAGTCCCCTTCTCTCCCTGCTGCCACCAGGGAAAAAAACGAACAAACAAACAAAACCACACAGCAACAAAACACCAAACAAATCAAAGCTTGGATGGTTGCTTGAATAGAAACCACTGAAAAGCAGCAAAGACAGCAAGGCAAGCATATCTGACGACAGACCTGAAATGGACCCCTGTAGTCCAAGTTCCATCCCTCCACAGAGCAAACAACCTTGCAAGGTAACTCAGTCCAAAGAGTAGGATAACTCAGTTATCCGACTCTCCATCTTCCACCAGCCCCAATGGCAAACTTAGAGTGGCTCTAAAGTAAAAACAGGGAAAAAATATGCCCAAGGAAGATAAACAATTGAGGGCATCACCACTGCCGAAAGTCCCCACTCTGGGAGGAGATGCGAGGTGGCGCTGGGCACACCGCACACACGCACACACTGCACACACACACACACTGCAGCAGAAACAGGATCCCATCCGCCCTTCCTGGTCTGACCTATAGGAAAATCCATTCCTAACCTGCATTCTGGAAAGCGACTTAATCGAGCCTGTCAGCAAGACACACTAACTCAACACCTCAGAAATGTTTAATACCACTAACCCCACCTGCGCTCTCTATACAGCACTGTTTTTCTAGCCATGGTCAAACTCCGACACTTCAGAGAAAACAAATAAAAACTCCCTCCCCCACCCCCCGCAATGATCACACCACACAAATTATTTCAGCATCACATCACAGCAGCAAAATCCCCAGTGCTCGCCACTTCACCGGCTACCAACAGCGCAGGTCAGCAGCTCCTCTCCATCCCGTTCAACCACGCAGCCATAACCCCAAGCTCCAGTGGTCTCCCATGGAAATGCCCCCTGCTAGCCCTCCCCAGGACGCCCCCCTCAAGCTTTACGTCGAGGCGCGATGGAGCAGGATGTGGTGCCTGCACTGCAGATGACGGTTATGACAGATGCACAGACCAGCTGCTTTTGTTTTTGTTTTAATACACACACACACACTTGTTGAGAGGGGACCAACCTTTCCTTTTGGAGGCACACCTCCAATCCTGCCTTGGTCACACAGAGATCGGGCTGCTGTACTGTGCTCTGTGGGTGCGGGGAAACGCAAGCTACTGCAGAAAACACCAACAAGCAGCATTTCACACCAAGAGCCCGCGGCAGGGCCACTCACCCGCAGGCTGCAAGGACTGGCGTTGACCTGCAAAGCCTCTGATGGCTGAGCCTGGCTCAGCCAAGAGACCGTCTCCCTCCTGCGCCACCACAGCAGCACACACCTCCAGTCCAAGGCGAGCAACAAGGCATTTTCCGAGATCTCCTCATTGCAATTAGTCCCTGATACACTGGACTGATTGCTCTTCAGGGCGCACCGCAGTGCTTCAAACACGGTGGCCTGACGAGTACTGGGAGAGCAAAGAGTTTATTACCAAGCTAGTAGGTTGATTTATGGAGTCTGAGTTATGATTAGAGGGCTTAAATAAATTTTGTATCAGTATAAGACATTTTTCAAACCACTATGTGATTTCTAAGACCTTCAAGGTATGCATTTCAGACACAGATGAATAAACTAAATAAGCTGACTATATTAGATCACTATAAACAACTATGCACCTCTGAATAACTGGGAAGAAACCTTTACTTTCCAAAAGAGGCTGGGGTTTTGTAGATCTTGAACACTCTTAAAGTCAGCCCTATGTTATCCTAATTTATAGATTTAAGAAAATACAGCTAAGAAATGGTACTGCCTGATCTTGCAGATCCACCCGTGGCACTTGATTTCTGAGCCCGTCCATGGACCCAGCACTTTTAGCAAGGCTCTGTGCAAGTGCAGCCATTCACCTGCTTGCTTGAATTTTCAGGATTGGGACTTTGATTTTAAAAGATCAAACATATTTTAAATCAGTGGCCAGCTCTTTTAAATATCCTTAACACCGTGTGTGCATTTCATGAGTTTCCAGCAGCAGATACTTCTCTCTCAGAAAAATGAATAAAAATTGGTTTCAACATTTTTTTTCCCCAGGAAAATAGCTGACCAAGCATATGGCTTCTTTGCAGCAGAGCTCAGAATTGCAAGCTTTTCCCAAAATCAAAGGTGGCCAGGGCTCAGCCTAAGTCACCCCTGTCTGGGATATCCTCCTGGTATACCTTGCTATGGATGGGACAGGGGTGTAACACCACGCAGGGCTGTAAGTTGGGACTACATCACACGGGGCATGGACATAGGGCCTGTCCAAAACCAGATCAGGCAGCAGTAATGCAGCCAGGCCTGAAGTGGGTTGTGGAAGGAAGGAAGGAAGGAAGGAAGGAAGGAAGGAAGGAAGGAATCAAGCAAGCCAGCCCAGGACTAGAGAAGCCAGAGCTGCAGCTTGGGGTACAGGTACGTTACTGGTACTTTGAGGATGCCCAGGACAACAGGGAAGGTGCTGCTTTTGGTGGGGACAAAGGTGGGGACACAGGAAAGCTTACGCAGCATCACAGGTGCTCTCTGACAGACCCTAAGCAGCCCAGCCGGTGTTCTCACGTCCCAGTGGAGGCCACTATGCCTACCCAGAAACACCCACAGGCAAGCAGTTAGCCCCTCGTGAACCAGCATCCCCCTCCTGTGACGCTTCCCCCCACTCCCTCCATGGCTGTGGCTGCGCTGGCCCTGCTCCAGCCAGGTCCACTGCCTGAAAATGCTCCTGAGCCGGCAAAAGGGGAGGCTTTGTGAGAGAAAACATGAGACAGTTTGGCATAACCCCCCCTTTATGGTTGGCACTGTCAGATTGATACAGACATCACAAGGCAAACCCCTTAGACATGGCAGATCACCGTTCCCTCCTTGCCCCCTGACTCTCCGCTGAGATATTCACCACCAGATCTCCTGGCAAGGCACATGTGCACCTGCTGGTGTATCGAGGTGGCCAGTGCCACACATGCTTTCCAGTGAGAGCTGCACCTTCCTGCTACAGCCAGCGCCAAGGCTTTCCCAGAGAGGTACGGCACCCTCTCCCAGCCAGCCCGGTGTGCCGCCCTGGCAGTGGGCAGGGAATCCAGCACGGTGCACAGATTCGATCCCTGCCTGCCTCTCACCTCCCCTGGGGAGAGGATCGTGGCTCCAGACCTTCACCAAGAGGTGTGCACTGCTGCCGTTCTGAGGAAGCTCACATTCGATGCCAATGCCATGGAACTACCATGTTATTTAATGGAAAGAGGAATAAACGCTCTTGGTCCAGCAGCGTAAGCCCTTGCAGGCAGCTGCCTCCTGCCTGAGGCTGCACTCCTGCCCAAACCCATGGGATGGGGCCATGCTGGCTGGGGGAGAGATGCTCAGAAGGTCTCCTCAAAATATAAAGGGGAAGGGGGGCAGAAACACGGCTCTTGAAGTCCCTTCCCAGTGCTTTGAACAAAAAGTTTCTTGGCAGGTAGGGTGTTGCGAAGATAATGAGCTTGCGGATTTCCTTCCACCAATAGAGAAGTTTAGGTGTTGGAGTGAAAACGTTGAGGAGTAAGGGGGGTGGAGGGTCAGCAGACCCCTTCCTTCTTCTGAGAGAATAAATCCCCAAACACCAGCCCAAATTTAAGACCAAGAGCTCTGCAACAGCATACAGAAACAACTGACAATTAACATAGCAGTCTTCTAAGCGACAGAGATACAGAACCACTAGCAACCCCCAAACCAATGAGAAAAACACTTCCTAGTAGCAGAGAGAAAATGCAGAGCAAGTTCTGCTTTTTGATGTTTACCATTTTTCTTTGTAATAATTTGCAGGGAAATGATGCATGTTGGTTTTTTCTTTTCTTTCCTTTTTTTTTTTTTTTTTATTAAAAAAGCCCTTGGTACTTTTCACACAGCTGCTGTTACCAAGAAGCAAAAGGTATCCATCAAGAGTGTTACGAAAACCAGTTTTGGCAGAAAATATGCCAGATAATTGCCAGTCAACAACGTCTAACATTATTTCTGGTTCTCTTCTTTCTTAATTCTTCTATTTTTTCCCCTCGACTACAGCCAACATCTTCCAGTGATGTACAGAAGATGATGCATTTGCTATATTAAAGTATGCCCTATTCCTTTTCCCTTTTCAGACACTTTGGATATTGCACACGCAATTGAACTGTAATAATAATCATAAAAAAAAGCAAAGAAAGACAATTTATGAAACCTAAATCCAAGACTTAACTCTTGCTTTGCAAAGAAAAAAAAATACCCCAAACCCAAGAAGCCCCTAAACACTGAGATGGTTTTAAGAAAAGTTATATATATACAAGTCTCCGACAGTTACCTCTCCAGGGAGGAGATTTTGTAATCCTTCCTCTTTCCCACCATCCTTCCCCATCATAACAGTACAAACTAGCCAGGGCTAAATTTGAAAATCCTGGGATTATGCACACTCCTTGTATCATTTATAGTCATGTATAAAGAGCTGTTGAATACGTGTGAGAAACACATTCCCTGCTGCAATCGCTCATGGATGTGAACTGCTGGACACACAGTCGTTCCTTTTCCACCACCACCCCTGCCCAAAACACCCACCAAAATCAATTATTGCTACTTGTTGGGTAAACAGAGGCAGTGACACATACATGGGCACCGCACACGGACATACACGTACAGCTGGACATGCACAGAGAAATAACTTTCCTCTCCAGAAAGACGGGATTATTAATATTACAGATATGTCTACCCTCAGCCTTTACTTCTGCCAGAGAGGAAACAGGTATGAAACAAAACAGGAATGATGCAGGTACACGGGTGGGCGCAAGTTTTGTCTTAAAAGGACAGCAAAAACAAGCGAAACGAGACAGACATAAGGTTAGCCAGGTGTGCATGCGTCTCACCTACCTTTGCATGGAAAAGAAATCTCCAAGGGAGAAGTGTCCAAGTCAGAGAAGCAAAATAAAATAATAATGAAGACTCTTTGAAAAAAATCCCCCACCAAGAAAAAAAAAAAAAAAGCCCACCACCACCACCCCCCTTGCACACAGGCACGCTCACACACAGACACACACACCTCAGCGCCCAGAGGGGGGCAAAAATGGGAGAAAAAAGATCAGGATCAGCTGAGTGACGGGAAGCAAAGAACCTGCAGGCGAGAAGCGGGGAGTTGTGTTAAATCCGTGGCTGCAAGGACTGAGCGTGTGCAGGAAGGAGATGGTTTAAAAGGAGAATACATGGTAAGAAATTGTCGCTGCTCAGGATGGAGTCTGAAGCTCTGGAGTCAGAGCAAAAGAAAAGAGAAAAAAAAAAAAAGGACCTCTTCCTTTGCAGGAGGGTTTGGGGGGGCTTTGTCTGTGTGTGTGTTTTTCCAGGCAGGTGGTGGTAAGAAGTGACAGAATCTTCCTTCCAAAAAGACCAGAGGGTCAAAATAATCATGGGGTGCAGTGAGGTGATGGAGGTGTGGGTGGGGGCAAGTTTAGCTATTCCATGGTGGGAAAGCAAGGAGGAAGGGCTGGTGTGTGGTTTCTGTCTGTCCGTCTCTCTCTATCTGTGTCTTATGGTATGTTCACCAACGGCTTATGGAGCGAACTGCACGGCGAGAGAGAGAGGATAACTGTACAGGCAGAGAGGGAGAGAGAAACGCCGTCCTAACAGTGACACCAAATGTCTTTAGGGGAAACCTACAATTAGAGGCACATAAGGCAGGAATTTTAGCAACACCAGAGGAAAGGAAGATAGCTCCTCACACACCATTGCACACCCACATCCACGGTGGGGGTCTCAGGACAGCCAATTTTCCCCTCCCTTTTCTGATGGACACCGGCTTTGGCATGCTTGCCTTGCCCTGAACTTGTGAGCATGTGTCCCTTCACAGGTCACAGACCAAGCAGAACAGAAAAAAACAACCTAACAACCCCCTCAAAAAGTCCCTCCCTCAAGAAAAGTCCCTCCTCTCCCCTCATCCTACTCCCAAATCTGTTAGGGGAACTCAGGGCATAGGAAAAACTCGCTGCAAATTACTTTCCTGCTGTGTTTTGTGAAGCTGGGAGGAAATGAGAGGGATGGATAACTCACAGAGATCCCACCGTCTGGGGGCTAGAACAGAATACGACCGCCCCAAGCCCCCAGCGATGGGAGGGCCAGCCCAGCCGTCTGCCCCACTGGTCCCATCCCGTGCCCGAGCAGCCAGGCCCCACACCGGCACAGGCTCCTCATCCCTGGAGCATTGGCCTTCAATTTTCCTGACCCAAGCCAGCTCCGGGAAAGAGACACTATGTGAAGTCATCACAGTCCTCAGGGGCCTTCGTGGGTTTTACCTGTTCAGACCAATAAAACCCTGGATGTTAGGAGAGATGCATCTGCCACAGGCATATATTATAAATAAACATCCAAAAAACATCCAGCTCCCAGCTGGGGTGTGGTACAACGTGTGCTGCAGCCCAGAAGCTCCTCCATTTCCTTGCAGGTTTACACAAAGCCTTCTCCAGCCCTTCCCCACCAAGACAACATCTGAGCTGGCTGTCGCAGACTTTGCGTTCACAGATAGAATAGCTGGGTCAGGGTAATTAACACATCTGACCTAAAAATGGCTGGAAAACCAAGCACTTTAATCATACTGCAAAATAGGCCCTCAATCGTTAACTCTCCACAGGAAGGCAACGGAGCAAGTACATCTTCCCTAAAGCCAGAGCATCCCTGCTTTGACCTCGAGGTAGTTTATGTCCATTCACTATCTAGAGGAAAAACACCTGGTACATACCCTTTCCTCTGCTGTCCATTTTCGTGTGGTTTGGCTTTGCCGTGACGCAGGCATCAGGCAGAAGCCATGGAGTCCCCGGCCATTTCCGTCACGTAAGCCAAGATCCCTGGAGCCTGAGCAAGGTGGTTACCAGGTACTGCCGCGGTGTCTCGTGAAGCTCTTAAAAGTCTTTGGACCAAAGATGACAGCTACTGTCCGCTTTTAGCGTAACACTGTTGTGTTTTATAAAGTGTGTAATCTTGTTTCCTCTCCTGAAAGAGAAACTCAGCCCTCAGAGGATCCTCAGGGTGCACCAGGAGTGCTTA
>KL275163.1:0-28009 GCA_000699545.1 Podiceps cristatus
CCCAAGGTGTGACGCTGAGGCCACCCTGAGTGAAGCCTGCCCGGCCTCCCTCTGCCCTCCCTCACCGCACGGCCTGGGGCTGCTCTGCTCCCATTCAGTGGCTCTTAAAAGAGCGATTTTCCCCTCGTGGTTTTCTTTTTTTGTTGTTGTTATTTTTAGTGACTGCCTTCAGTAGGCTCTTCACACCTTTAACCACCTGTGGTGTGGTAATGATGTACTATAACCAGATTCCTGCGCCTAAGCACCCAGGCTCACCACACGTAAATTAGAGCCCGTTGCCTGCCACCGCACGGCCAGGGACCCGTCGGCATGCAAAACCCATCACCGCTTGGTCTACAGAGGTCATTGCCGTGATGCCCGTCAGGTTCCCCGAAGCATGAGTGGGAAGACACGAGATGGGACTATGACCGGGTTTCTTTGGGTGAAAAGGTCTGTTCCTGCTTTGCTGTAAGGCTGTTGGAGATGCTCTGGGTTTTTTGCTTCCATTTTTTGATATTTTTCCTTATTCCCTCCCCGCTATATCCCAGCTGCAGGCCCCTTCTCTTATACCTGAGGTCCCACCTCACCAACGTAACAGCTTGCTTTCCAGAGACACGCTTCTCTTCCAGACTGAAACGGTTTCTGTGCTCAGTGACGCAGGTGTTATGATTCAGCATCTCGGGCACGTATCCCATCTCAACAGGCTCGGTATTCTCGGGAGCCAGGTGAGGCACCTCTCCCATCATTTAGCCCTTTTGACAGAATGATAGATGTGGACTCACAGAAATCTCCCTCATCTGTCCTTGGATTTTCCCAGCTTGAAGGAGACATGCAGCGTATTCGGGGGAGGGGTTGCTCTATTTTTTTCCCCCCAGTTCTGTCAGTTTGAGATTCAAGCCGGTGTGAAATAAACACAAAAAAAAAAAATAAAAATGGAGAAGGTACCCGCTACAGACAATGCAGAGCTGCTAACAGATCACCACCATGGGTTTGAAAGATAAGGAGGTGTTCCAGGCATGTTGTACCTGGAAACAGATTCAGGCTATTCAGCCAGCGCAGCACTTGTTTTGTGGAGGTTTCACTGCATTCAGAGAGAATTTTTCCTACGAACAGCAAGTTAATTAAGCTCAGTTGTTCTATGAGTTTATGTCAGACATTCCCTTCACCTCTCCACTGCAATAAATCCACTGCCCCCTCTCCTCTTGTATCCCTGAGGTTAACTTCTGATACGTCCAAAGCTCCCTTCTCTGTCCCCAACCTACATTTATTGGCTTGTCGTCCGGGCACGTGCTATGGCTGGTTCAGGGCTGTGCGTGTGCTGGCTGGCCAGCTGCCCGCCCTTCCTCTGCTGCCAAGGAAGCCGAACAGCGCTGATAAGGGCTGAGCTTTCTCTGCCTTTCTCCCAGGCGGAGCACTAACGAGGTTTTTCTTTTCTAATGCAGCCGCTGTTTGCCGTGAAACTTGACGGCCCTTTTATTTCCGAAAGCTCTGCCTCTCTGTTAGGTTTGGTTGAAATAGGTCAAAAGGTTGACAAGCTTATACTGGGGGACGCTGCTGCAAAAAACCAACATTTGCGTGAAACTCCTTTCTTTAGGAAAGGAAATTGCAAGCGGCAGGAGAAATAAAGCAAATGGAAGAAGGCAGCATCAGGGCTGCAAATTGCAGAGCCCAGGAGTTACCTGAGAAGCATCGTTGCCGTGGAGAAGCCAGGCAAGATGTGCATCTGCAACTTAAACACCTGCAACTGCAGAAATAGTACCCGCTTCGGTAAAAACAAAGAAACAGCAAAACTCAATCCCTGATCCCAAAGCTGGATGCTATTAACTAAACCGTGTAGCTCAGCACGTTTTGGACGTTAGCGGTTTGGTACAGATGGTTGACAGTCCCATTTGGATTGGAACTTGCAGTGGAAGAGCATTGGCTCCTCTCGCAAGGTGTGTTAACGTGTCGGAAGGATCAGCATCCTCACAAACAGCGTTCTTGTACAGGGAGACGGAAGCAGCACGGTGGTATTTCAGAGTCACCCGTCTGCTAGAAAGAACAAGGGAAATAATCTACGAACTGAGGAAAACATGACAAAATGGCAGCTGGCTGCACTACGCCACAGAGAATGCGTGTTCCCTTCCCAAAGGCTGCGACCAAATCCCCTCAGAGGTAAAAGAAATACAACACCTATATCGGATAACTTCAAAGACACCTCAGATTTCTAAATGACCCGCCGCTCTCAGATATCACCGCGCGAAGGTGGAGACGAGTGTGAAGCGCAATGCCAGGAAGGCAGGGCTTGGAGGCAGAGCAGATAGCTTTCGTGTTGAGGTCATGATTATCAATATGTCAAAATGATCTGTGAAGCAAGGGGGGAAAAAAAAAGAAAAAAAAAAAAAAAAAGGAAGAGCTTTGAACAGAGTTGCGATACAAAAAGATCAGCCAGCATGTTCGAGACGGGAAATAATGTATGACAAAGATGACCATAAATCCAGGGAGAACCACTGCTAAATGCTCCCAGATTTCTTAGCTCATTCTGCTGAAGCACTGGCATATACTTCAGTAAGTGCTTTGTCTCTTACATCATCGACTGCTTCCCTGCTTACTGGAAATGCCATTTGAGCATGTTATTTTCTCTCCAAACTTCTGTGAAGGTAGCTTTCATCATCCACAGATCTGCAAAGGATTATGAAGGAGAGAATGGCGCACAGAGGAGCTGGGTCTGGAAATTGTGAGAGGGACAGATTCCCTTTCATGCTGGGTTATTTCATGGCCAAAACGGCACAAAAGCAGCTTTTCCGTGTCACTGCAGGACTGCCTGCCACGGGGGCGAACCACGCAACGCTTGCAAAAGCTTCACAGCGTGAAACAAGTCCCCTAGGATTGAGATTCTGTCTCCCTCCGCCTCAGAGAGTTAAATACGGGCTTAAACCACTTCTCCTTCTGTCACATGAGGTCCGTAAGCAGCTTCACGCTGTACCGCTTCTTGCGGCAGCACGAGGAGGGTGAAGGAGGACACACCGTGCTTTTCCCATCCCATAATGAGGAGGACATCGGTTGATTTTCAAGACGGCTAACTGCTGGCGTCCCGTCCAAAGAGGAGCTGCATCAAAGTCACCGGAGAAGAGCTTTAGCATCATAAATGAAAAGGAAGCTATTGCATGAGGCATAAAAATCTCCAGAATGAACGGGAACTTCTACTCCGTCGTGGTGGCATATAGTAGATTAAATAAGTGCAAAGGGCCAAGTACTCCTCAAACTTTTTTTTTTTTTTTTTTAAAAAAAAACCTTGTGATTTAAGGCTGGTGGTAACAGCAAAACACATAAAAAGGCATTTCATATTTCTGCTCTTCTATTTATCTTTTCAGGACTGAAATGTCTCTGAAATGTTGAAACTCGAATCTGTTCACTACCTCTTCTGAAATGCAGAAGTACATTTCCAATATTACATAAATCACTGTCGTTTCAGACCGGGCTGTTAGGAAGTTTCAAAGCAAAGCAAAAAAAAAAAATTAAAAAAATAATTTAAAAAAAGGAAACAGTCCCACAGCGCAAAAAAATTGGACAGCCCCTGATGTAAACCTGCTGTGTCTGCCTTATACCCTTGTCAAAGCGGACTTAAGAAATAACGAGTGTTCAAAATAATGCACTAAAAGTAAAGATGTGCCTTTCTGACCCACCGTAGCGCAAACTGGTTGGTGTTTATGTTAGGAAGTACGTTACATTTATCAGATGGAGCGGAGTTAGACAGTGATCCTTAGAAATGACATCTCCTGTGAGAAATTCATAATGCCCTGAGAAGATCTACGTATCCGCTCCCGTTCCTCGTTTACACTGTATAATTCTGGTGAGTAAATGATTTAACTCCCTGAATTTATCTTAATTCCCAGTACCTATTTGCTCATAAACCCAGTTGTCCTGAGTAACCAAAAGAGAGACAACTCTGGCATAGTCAGCCAAAGACGTGAATTGTGATTTCTTTTGAGGCCGCCCAAACTTGCTTTACTTTGCGCTGAAATAGCTCGGAGGCTTTCGTACAATCGGGCAGTAAGATCTCGCTAGAGGAAAATCCCGAAGGCCGGGATCCCTACGGGGAGCTTGGTCGCTCAGATGCCACCACGGGTGTTACATGTAAGCTCGGTGAGCTCGATTCCATGCGCGTCTCTTGGCTCCAAAGCCTCGGTTTTACGCCTAACTTGAGGTGTGGTCGGCCACCGCCGAGGAACGGCCACGTCTTACACTGCTTGAACTCAAAACGTTGTTTGATTCTGCTTGGCTGGCGGTGGAGGTTGCGGTTAGGCAGCCCACGGAGCCTCGGAGGTGGTTTTGCAGGACCTCCCCGCGTCGGGCAGCACTGGGCTGCTCCCTCCCGCGCTCCGGAGGGGCAGGGGCTCCCCGTGTGAGCTCCCTGCGGACCCGTTCGGACATCCCCCCCTCCGCCCACTGCTAGCTCGGGGATGTCCACTTGCAGTCATCAATGGTCACCAAAATTGGCTTTTCTTCCCTCTGTTTCCCTGGTTTTGATAGATTAGAAACGTCTCGTCAGCATTTCTGTTTTTTTCTCGGGTTATCCCTCTGTCCTTCCTTAATATTCCAAATACCACACCATTCATCTGCCTCCATCCTTTATTTTGGATTAGTTGAAGTTGATTAGAAACACATTTATGCTAACCCCAAATAAGCCATCATTAAAGTGAAATAGCCTTGTTTACAAAGAGATTTACACAAGTTTATCGACTTAAATAAACAAGTGTGATTTGTGGGTAGGCCTGGGGGACAGTAGCTTTGTTTCTGAGTTAACGGTAGGCCCCGGTCCAGCAAGGATTTGTGTAAATGTTTAAATCTATGCAGGGAATAAGGCAGCTGAAGGTAGCGGGATCAGTCACAGGAACAAAATTCAGCATAAATGCAAACCTTGGTATGATTAATTTTTCTAGCATCCTTATTTCCTTTTTTCTGTTTGCTTTTTCCAGCAAGCTGAAATGAATTCATTACAGTGAAATCTGCAAAAGAATAATAATAATTAAAAAAAAAATAGTTTGTGCCTCCCTAGGAAGGATCAAAATAAACCAATTTATGCTGTGATCAGTTATTGCAATACAGTCTGTTTCTGTTTTACACTGTGTAAGATGCACTATGCTAATTAAGCATATGTTTGTATAGATTAGTCTCAATGAGATTTACCCCAGTTTTCTACACCATCTGTGCAAGATTGGTAGCCGAGTTGGAAGTGATCTCCGTATATATGGTCTATATTAGTTGATGAAGTGTTTAAAATCCTTTGAGGTAAAAGTTTTCCTTATGTTATTATTGGTCTTGCAAAGCTGTAGTTACAGACTTCGAACATCCTCTTTGTGCTTTCAAAAACTAGTGATTTATGATAATACCATTTTAAAAGTTATTGTTATTCCGGTGGACAGGATAGGGTAAGCAAGAATTCAAAGAACCTGAAAAATCCTTTCTTGCTTAGTTTTATTTAGAGATATAAAACATATTACAGTTATGCAGGTGAAGTTATCACCGAATAAAAATGCTGCCATAATAAAAAAATTAGGCCTTAAAATATGCTGGGACTTTATCATTACAAAACTGTCATGTTGTTTATTTCAGCTCTTGGCATTTATCATGATGAATAACTGGTGCAAAAAATCTCCATCTTTCCAACAACGCTTGAAGCCAACTGAGAGGTTTTTCTGTGTAATCCCCAGGGAAGTCTGTGTTAGAGCCTCCATCCCTGGCGCTCCGCGTCACCGGGGAGGCAGGCTGATTCCTTTGACTGGGGTGACAGAAGAAGGAGCTCCTTGCTCCAGACAGCCATGGTGTGACACTGCGACAGCCGTCGTGTTTACACGGGAGAACTCAAGGACTCACCCCTACCTCTGCTGTTCGGTGCAAGACTCAGCTGGTTTTGTCCTCCCCCAGCTTGGGATCAAGCCCAGAAGGCCAACTGTATCTTGGGCTGCATCAAGAGCAGCGTGGCCAGCAGGTCGAGGGAGGGGATTCTGCCCCTGTACTCTGCTCTGGTGAGACCTCACCTGGAGTGCTGCGTCCAGCTCTGGAGCCCTCAGCACCAGAAGGACATGGAGCTGTTGGAGCGGGTCCAGAGGAGGCTACAAGAATGATCCGAGGGCTGGAGCCCCTCTGCTGTGAGGACAGGCTGAGAGAGTTGGGGTGGTTCAGCCTGGAGAAGAGAAGGCTGCGGGGAGACCTGATTGCGGCCTGTCAGTGCTTAAAGGGGGCCTATGGGAAAGAGGGGGAGAATCTTTTCAGTAGGGACAATGGTGATAGGACAAGGGGGGATGGTTTCAAGCTGAAACAGGGCAGGTTTAGATTAGATGTAAGGAAGAAATTCTTTACGCTGAGGGTGGTGAAGCACTGGAAGGGGTTGCCGAGAAAGGTGGTGGAGGCCCCATCCCTGGAAACATTCAAGCCCAGGTTGGACGGGGCTGTGAGCACCCTGATCTGGGTAATGGTGTCCCTGCTCACTGCAGGGGGTGGGACTAGATGGGCTCTGGGGTCCCTTCCCACCCAAACCATTCTGTGATTCTATGATTCTACCTCCTCTCTCAGCACAGCAAAGTCTGCTCTCTGCAAAAGGAAGTTCTGCCCTGTTGCACTTAGGAAGTGCCTTTCTGGCAACGCAGACCGGCCTCTCACCGATACGTGGGAGGATACTGCCCCGATGCTGTGTTCCGGCTGCAGGATTTAAGGCACCGAGGGGTTAAAAATCAACCTTTTACTAGAGTCTTCGAATTGATGACTAAGATGGACCATTACAGCCATCTACTCTATGTTACTCGTTGCAAAGGCCAAATACTTTCCCCCACAGAATCCTTTTTCAAGCCCATAACCTTTGCAGCTCAGCTATTGCGTATCAGCCATGGAAGAAGCAGCTCGACTCCGATTACAAGCCCGCGGTGGGAGGGATCCACCGACTGCCTGGTAAGTCGGTGAGGTGAAAACGAGCGCCTTTTATCTGTGAGCGATCTGTTTAGCTTCAGCTTCATGCTATTAGATCTCGTTATACCCTTTTGTCGGTTTTGTTTTGCAAGACTGATGTCTTTACATGGAAATCTTTATTGCATGTCAGTATTTGTCAACTGGGAGCGAGTTGCACCTCAGTGTTTTTCTTAAATAAACAAACTAAACTGAGTTTCTTTGGTCTTTCACTGCAAGGAGGGTTCCCAAGCTTCAGTGCTCATCTCAAATGCTCTTTACCTCTACAACTTCCTTTCTGAACTATGGACACTGAAACCACAAACAGTCCCTTAATACATTTACGGTTTTCTAACACTTCTCTGCCTTTATTCAGTTGTCTTCTGCTTACCGATTCAAAGGCCCCATTTTCTCTACTCTGTAAAACCAGGACTATATGCTCACAGTGGTTTTGACAGTAACCTGTAAATCCTTTTTAAAGTCACCGCTTTCCAAAATGCCGTCCCCGCTCTTAAAGTTGAGATGTGCAGCCTTGATTCCTCGAGACAGCTGTCTTAAAACCACCAATCTGAGCGACTACATTTACTGCACCGTGCAGATGACTCTATAAAAGTAATTTGTCAATATTTATGAAACATGGCAGCAGGAAAGGACTCCCAGCTTACAGCCACAGGCAAGGACAGCTGCTGATTTTTCAGACCTTAGCATTTACAGGTGAAGGGAGGTCAGACAATAATGAGATCTTAAACGCGTTAGAGTAGTATTGCTAGTGAAAATGGAAATAGAGAGGTATGTCTTCCGATAGCTGCGGCCAAGCAAACTGAAACTGCAGGCGAGCTGAGTTAGCTTCTTCATGCCAAACGTGTTACAGATCATATTTTTTTAGGTGCCAGAGGCAAGGAAAGCGGAGCACGCGGGCTGCAAAAGTCAGATTCAGAACTTAATCAGCCTGTTACACGTCACGGCAAGGAACACGGCAAGAAGGAGCTACGGAAGATGAAAGCCTTGGAAAAGATGGAAGACGCACGCCATGCACTAACAGAAGCAGGAACTGAAACAGAAGCAGCGCTCTGCAAAGAGCAAGAAAAAAATGAAAGAGGCTAATGTCCACTAACAGCGTTGTATGTGTTCTTTCCAAGATAAATTGCTTTCCAAGACTGTACAAACAGTAATCTGCAGCAATTTGTGATCTGCAGCAGCTGAAGACAAACAGTAACGTCCCCCCAGAAGCGATGTCTTGTTCCCCATCCACTGGCTTGAAGATTAAGGCAGGAAAAAAAAAAAAACAACACGTAGTTTTCACCTCAAGCACCAGCAAGATGTGTTATTAGAGATGTTCCAAGGCCGTTGCGTCTTCCTTTGCAGGATGAATGCAAGTATCTCGCACAAACTTAAAAGCTTAGATCTGATGGTAAGGATTTAAGGCGAGTTTTGGCAGTTATTTTTGGAGTCAAAGGACTCCCTCTGTGTAGCTTTGACCTTAACTGTGCTGAGGTAACCATCGGCTTCTCCTTAGCTAACACAGGTGACAGATGTTTGTGCTTTTGCAGGACAGAGACGGAGCATTTCGACCCCATGAAGCCCCAAATGGTCCTGATGAGTGACTTTATCATAATGCAAAGCCTTGAAGGACCTTGAATTGGGTGCAATTATTACTGTTAAATTTTGTGCATGAAGCTCGCCTCTGGCCCACCAGTGAGAAGAAAGCCCCATTGAAGTTAAAGGAAAGCCCTTTCCAGGATGTGTCTAGAATTTAATCGGAATTGAAAACCTCTTGATTGAACTCGATAGCTCGGGGTTTGCAGGTGCTGTGACCAGAGCAACACGGAGCTCAGGGCTGGCTGCTTACCCAGCTCCTGGCTGGATTTCGCAAGGCGCCAAACTTGACGTTACAGGTGACTAGGCTGTCTGGGGAGGAAGAGTCGGGAACGTCAGTCTGAACTCTGTCCACCCTTAAGAAACACGGCAGAAACATGTCTCGAATGTGCTTTAATTCCAGGCGACATTCTGCCTGGAAAAGCGCCCAGCACCAATCCTGATGACTCTGCTGATGGGCGCTGGCAGCTGCGATACTCCGTGTGTTAGTCCTCCTCTCCTGGAAGCGCTTGGAGAAATGACAACCACCGTGCTTGGGCTTCTTTCTGATTCTCCGCTCCTGGCTGCTGTCTTCTCATCCTTCAGCTGATGTTCCTGTTATTTCTCCTCTAGTTGATCTGGAGGAAAAGCGTACGTAACGTCTCACCTACTCCGTGTCAGCGCCAGACAGCTGATTGTCAGCCTACCCATGAAACTGTCTAGACGCAGTGATGTGCTGTCAAATGCGCAAAGTTAACAAAATGATAGGGGAGAATATTTTCCCCGTGAATCCTCTTTCAATCATCGTCTCGGAGGTTATTTGTGTCAGTGGCAGGTACAACATTTTCAGATGAAGACATGATTTGATTAATTGACTCTGCGTCTTTACAATGTTCTAGGGTGTTTTTTCCCAAAGTCCGTTCCATTTTTCCATTGTTCCATTCTTCCTGATGATATCAGCTCAAGCTTACAGAAATTCCCCGGGCACGTGCAATGCTGC
Organism: Podiceps cristatus; assembly: GCA_000699545.1. Taxonomy (NCBI): domain Eukaryota; kingdom Metazoa; phylum Chordata; class Aves; order Podicipediformes; family Podicipedidae; genus Podiceps; species Podiceps cristatus. The sequence goes on from KL275163.1 coordinate 9,476, forward strand.
TGTTACAGGTAGTTTGCACTTATTTAACAGGTAATGTCAGTAGATAATGCTTTCCTGCTGCCAGATAAAGCTGGAAGAAAAGCCATGACATTTTGCATTTGGCATAAATTTAAAAATGAAGGCTGGTGGCTTGGAAAAAAACACCGATTTTGAAACAGATCATCCGTTTCTCTTCTTGGGTTGCTTCTCAGCAAAAGGGTGAGGAGCGGAGAGGAGCAAGAGAATCATCCCAGCACCATTTACAATTCCAAACAGTTAAGATTATTGTCACAAAGGGATCCTGTCATTCACCTCTCCTGACTTTTTGCCCTTTTTTGAGCACGGTGACTTAACAGTGTCTGGTATGACTCAAATCTGTGACATGGCCCGATTACAGTCTCAGCTGGAAACATTGGCAAGGCCATCAGGTCTCTCATAAAAGGCATTACCCAAAAGTTCTCCGTGCTCTGAGCCAGGAGCTGCATCGCACGGCCACCGTCTGGGACAAGAACAAAGCCTGGAGAAGGGAGATCAGAGAGACGGGACCCACCTCTCTGGCCATGCCGGTATACTTACAGCCCCAGAAAAGAACGTTTGGACCACGGTTTTACTCTATAATGCACACAAGAAAGTGCACTTGTGGGATTTACAAGCTAGATCTGTAGTGGTTTTGAGGGGTGCCTTCAGGCTACCTCCAACACCAGCCCCTTCTCCCTGCAGACAGATGGTTGGATGCACTTCGCCAGATGTTAGATGTCAAAGTCTGAGTTAGTCAACCTAAACTTTCTACAGACATCGGGAAAAGAGGGCAGTTCACCTGGCCTATTTTAGAGCTTGTTTTAGGGTGGGATGAAGAACCTCCTGGAGTTCCTATGATTCTGTACTGACTACAACGGGAGCCTCTTAATTTTTAGATACCTCTGGATGCTTCAAATCCACACACCTGGCCCCAGGCACCCAGCAGAGCATGTGGGGCCTAAACCTGTGGGGTCTGAACCTGGAACCTGGTCTGAACCTGACCCTAGCAGTATCATTGCTCTTCCGTACTGCACGGTGAGCACCTGGCATGCCCGTGTGGAGCAGCACGGGCTGTAGGTACCACGCCAACTGGCCTGGAATGAACAACGCCCAGAGTACTAGACTTTCGGCTTTCAAAACAGGGCGGGCACATGAAAAATGTTGTTGCAAATGGTCCCTGGCCTGACCTAAATCCCAAACCATGCCCAAGACTTGTCTGGAAGAGTGCAACTGGCCCAGGGCCAAGCCTCTGCCAGGGACTGGGACAGCCGAAGAGCACGGACAAGGGAGCTGCATGTGCTGGGCTTTCCCTGGGCCTTCCCACCTGCATCTACACAGGCCTGGGATGAGACTGAGGTGCCCCCGGGCTTTGGCATCCTGTCCTTCTGCTTCCAAACAGACCTGACATCCTTTTTAGAGCAACTTGGAACTATCCTTCAGTAGGTTAACGCACACCAGGCAACAGGCCGGGGCATAGAGGTTTGGTTTTATTTTTCAAATGGGAAAAAACCCTTGCTGTTCCAAACATGTTCAGCACAATCCCAAGGTCAAACCTCAATTCTCCAAAGGCAGATGGGTACACCGGCGTGATAGACTGAAGAATTAAAATACAAATCTGGTGACTACCAGGATGTTTGTCTGACATGTAAATCTCTGGTGCAACACCACAGTGCCCAGCTGAGCTGAGAAAACTGGATAACAAGCTCAGGACAGGGTTTGATCCAGGAGCTCTGGATTCCCTTCCCTGCTGCTCTTGCACAACATCACTGCTTGCCGGTTGTTGCCTTTGCCTCTTGCTCTTCATCCTATAAGTTCCGGCTTTTTAAACTATTGTACATATGTATTACAGTGCATTCGGGAAGAGAAGACTGGGTAAATTTTTTCACCCTATGATATTTTATTTATTTATATTTATGCAGCTTAATATCTAGGTGCCAGGCGTGCCCCCGTAAGACTGCACAGGGGTCCTGCAAGGGGATTTCAGATTTGCTTCTACTTTTATCCAAGGTAACCTCTATTTTGCTGCCATTTGTGCCAGCGGACAGCAAGCTGTATCTGCTAGCTTTGTCACTGACAGCAGCTTCATCCGGCACGAGATGGAGGAGCCAGTGTGCGGTTGGAGTTGTGTATACCCCCCTTCACCAAGAGCCAGTAATTGTTAAATAAATTATATGCTTTAGCGTCCGCATGTTAATAACTCTAATCCTACCTCCAACTACCAGGTTTAGAAATGTGATTAGGGAGGATTATACCTCTCCTAATGCCTAATCGCTTTTCTGTTCTTAGCTGGCCTTTTATTTCCACACACACAGCAAAAGGGATCTAACCAAACATCTCGCATGCACGGAAAATGCCAAGCGAGTTAAAAATCAGTTGAGTGAGAGCAGGTAAGAGCTGGAAACCAGACGTGACTGAGCACTGAAACATTAACCCGTGTGGTTATGACTCTGGGCAGCACCCAACCACTCCCTGTGCACCCCGACCACTCAAACAGCTGAAAAACCAAAAGGGCTGGAGTTAGATCTCCACTGGATTGTTGTTGGGTTTGCTGTTTTTTTGTTTTTTTTGTTTTTTTTCCAGAGGAAATGTTTGTTTGGGTTTTTTTTTTTTTAATACAATGCGTGTTTTTTCTTTACTTGTCATAGCAAAATATGGATGCCTTTTCCAGCAACACTAGTGGGCAAGTTAGTAAGTGCCACAGTTCAAGAGCTGCCTCAACACCGTCCCCCACAGCTGGTCTCTGAGCACAAGACTCCGTTAACTCCTCGCTCCCGGTCTGGATGTGAGATTCATTTGCTAGGATGTGGCAATGAGCGTGAAGTGACATCCCGCTCTCCCAAAGTAGTCTGGGGGTTGTACATCAGCGAGCAGAATCGGGGGGCGCATTGCTTTTCCCTTCATGGTGCAAACCAAAGTCACCAGCTACTTCATCTTCTCTAGCGCTCCCCCAGAGGCAATTCACCTCTTCCCCTAACGATGATGAGTTCAGACAGGCAGCACCCCGTGGAGTTCCCCAGGGACCTATACCACCAAGGGAAATATGGCTGATATGAGAACTGGTAGGAACAGGGTCTTGAAATCCTCTTCCCAAAACTGAAGGCCCAAGTCCTTCCCCACTGTAAATTAGCAGAACTCTGCTGACCTTGACAGGGCCACTCCAGTTGACCAGCTGAGGCTTAGCTCCTTTTTCCTGGAGCACCAGGACCGTCTGCTCCCTCCTTCCTTTCCCACCTTCCCACCCTTCAACAGCTCTCGGCCAGGCAGGACCAAACCGAGCAACAGGACACGGGTTAGATTTCATTTCTGGTAGCAGCAACCCAAGGAGGGTCCTCAAATCTGCATACAAGTTTGTTAAAGAAAAAAAAAAATCTGCTTTTTCAAGTGGTTCATGTTGTTGGCATCTTTTGTTTCAACAAAGTTAATTATCATTTACTTTGAAGTTTGTAGTTACAGCCCCCTGCTGAGGTATGAAGTGTTGGGAGCCTTGGGGAACCCGGGAGGAGTTGGTGCTGTTGGTTTGTCTACAGTGTTTGCTGTCAGGAAAATAGGGGATTAGGTTTGGGGGAGAAGAAAGGAACAAATATTTGGCAGAGAACTGAAATTATGTCCTGAACATGAACATAGATGCAAATCAAGGCATGATAATGGAGAAATACCCAAAGATTTAGCAATTCTGGATTAGAAAGAGGATTTCAGCTGTGTACTTCAAATCTCTAATCTTGAGTGAGCAAGTAATCTAAATCCACCTAATAACAATGAATGAAATTATAGCTTAGCTAAGTAATTACTTTTTTTTTTTTTTTTTCCTTTGGATCATTCAGAAAAGGTTTATCTTTCATTAACTTTCATTGGAGCTTTACCTTAAATTGCAATGATTTTAACTATTGAATTTTAGATATCTGTTCTCTTGGCTGATCAAACCCAAATTTGGTCTCTATTTTTAGTTTTCAGTGGTGAAAAAAACCCCACTGGCCAGCCTGGTGCTAATGTAACCCCAGCTGCTTCCTCACCAGACCTTGGTTTGTGAATTTAGCATCTTGGCTACTTCAGAGAGTTCAAGGTGGGCACTAAGTATTGAAGCAGATGGACACGGATGGGTTGTGGTAGAGGTTCTAGCCAGCCACCTTCCTGATGGACACCCCAGAGTCTGCTCTGACACTCCAGAGACACTGTTAGAGCAGTTCTCGTGAGGCAGCACATGGGAAATCCAGCCGAGGACCAGTAAGACGAGACAATAAGGGCTAGGAGATGCTATGCTAGTGGTTAAGCACGATCCTGAGCTTGTTTGTGCTTGGTTGTAAACTTACACTCAGTTCTGGAGTCACCAGGAGGAGGGGAACCAGGGCATATCTTAAGATGGACCCAAAGTTCATATGACCTGGCTGGATTTGGACCAATTTTTTGGCCTCGAGTTCAAGCTGTGCAAAGCAGCTGGACCAAAATTACGCACTTGGCTGTGAACAAATACAAAGTTCCTGTTGCCATACAACAAAACTGTAACTCTTGGTTTTTTTTTTCTTTTCCTCAGTGCCTGCAATAACTTTAGGTTTTTGTTGCAACCCACCAGACAAGATGTCACGCAGCCTGATGTGGCCACCTGGTTGGCCACTGGTGGCAGGGGCTGCAGCTCTGCCCCTCACTTAGTTCAGTCTCACAGCCCTCACCCTCTCCCGGACGTGAGCTTGAAGAGCCTTGGTGGATGCAAGCGAGTGGAAGCCTTTGCGGACCTACTCCATGGCGGTGCGGGGAGGGGGAGGCAGCGAAGGGGGAGAAACAGGCCTAAGCTTTGCTAAGGAGCACGTGAGCCTGAGTCAGTGTGTACCAGAATGGAGTAAATGTAATGATTTACCTTGTAAATTATTTCAGGCTTGGAGAAGAAAAAAAGAAATCATAACCCGAAGGAGTGGTGACTCAAGGGGTGTGCCCGTGGTGTGATGCCTCCCATGGCCAACGCCTGCTGGGGAATGTCCCCTCTACACCCAGATCTGACCTGCGGTAAGCTGGCACCCTCATCCTCCTGCGAGCCTGAAGCCTCTGTGTAAACCACAGTCTGCCGAGACAAGGTAAACAGATTTTCGCCCTTTCCCTGTGGTGATCCGTGCCTCCCCACGCTCTCCAACCTGGTCCCTCCCAGCTGGGACAAGGTGCAGACCTCACTGCCCAGATCCAGCGCTCACCTGGGGTCCATGGGAGCAGAGTTAGGTCAAGACCTTCCTGCAGTTTCCACCTCTCCCAGCTGGCTCAAAAAGTTGTCACCTACAATTTTCTAACCGACATAACCCCATCTTGGCTGTTCCTGTAGCCAAGGAGGGGTAATTATTGGGTTTGAACTAGAGTAAATGGGAATTAAAAGCACCGAAGGAAAAATCCAAGGCAGGGAAGAGGGGAAGGCGAACAGCGTGGACGAGGTTCGCAGATTTGGGAGATGCACAGGTAAGAGCTGGGTGTTCAGGCCCTGACACGTGCTGAACTCCTGCCTCACAGAGCTGCTTCCCCAGCACAGCAGAGTATCCTCCTGGAGGAGCCAGTGCCCAGGTGTTTAAGTCTTCCCGTCCCCAGAAGATGAGTTTCAAGGCCATGTCCAAGAAAACAAGAGAAGCTGAGGGCTAACACCCTTCAGCAGCTGATAAATTACTTCACCTGTCCCAGAAATTTCCAGCACAGACCATCTCACCATCTGTCTGACAACTCTCAACACCAAGCAAGGAAAAATGCTGCCTACTGTTTGGTCACTTCTGCCAGTGAAAATTACTCACCCAGCAGCCTCCATCTCTGGCTGCCTGGTTGTGAATGATCTACAGGTGGCTTTTTAGCTATCAGACTTTTTTTTTTCCCCCCTCTTCTCTGCCTCTGTGACAGCTGAAAATTCAATGGCTGGATGAATGCTGACCTGCAAATTGGAGGGAGGGCTCAGGAAGGAGGGGGAACAGGCTTGTGCCTTCCTTGCTCCTCCAAGGAAGGAAAGCAAGACCTTCAAGCTTGTACTTGAAAAAACAACAACAAAACCACCACAAAACCAGTGAGATCCTTTTTTTCCCAGCATTATTTGTATTTTGCCTCAGCTGTATCTTAGATGTGAAGATGGGTCTTAGAAGCAGGGACCTTCGGGAGCTTCAGGACACAGTTCAGGCTTGACCAGAGCAAGGGCAGCATGCACCAACAGACACAGGGGCCCGAGTTACTGAACTGACCTTACAGGGGCCACACTTCGGGCAACCAGGGCAGCTCTTGATGAATCCCTGCCAAATCAGGCAGCTGAATCCCATTTTAGACGCCCACATCCAAAACCCAAGCCCTGAATGTCCCTTGTCAGCCACTGTTGATGTTTGTCATCGTCTATTGGACTCCGGCTGAACCACCCAAGTCACTGCAGTGGCATCATTCCCTCCCCACATTCAGCACTTGTTTCTGAAGCTTGAGTTTCATCTGCTGGCCGGTGGCCTGCTCACCCTACACCACGAGCCCTCGGCTGCTTTTTGCATTCACAGCTACCCTGAAAAATATATATTCCCCGCAAATGCCCGCCCACCTGCTTTTCATGCTCTGAAGGAATGCCTGCCTCTGTCAAATGGTACAGGGTCCAGCTGAGATCTGCTGGTGACCTCTCTTCGGACTGGACAACCTGGACAACCTCTCTGCCACTGGGATTTATTTGGTTTTATTTTTTAGAGCAATGTTAGCTTCTGTGGAGGCAGGATTAGGCTACAGAGATTTCCTTCCCCCATCAGTTCCCCTTTTCAACCCGAGTTTGATACCACCTCTGCAGAGGAAAGAACTCTGGTAACACTGGTGTCTCGAGTAAAGGATCCAACTAGCATTGCTCTGTCAGGGCCCCTCCAAGGCAGAAGGATCTACAGACCTATTTCTCCGTTGATTAAAATAAATGGATATTTTTTCTCCCAAGATAGAATAGTTTCCACTGAGAATGCCAGTGACCCCCACAACTGCCTTGTCGTTGATTAGAAGACTATGAAAAGACATTGCTCTTCAGTCTAACCATGTGTTTTACCTTCTCGCTAATTGAAAACATCCCTGTTTTTCCTCTCATAAGCTGGCACGGGCTCCCATCCCAGCTTGTCTTTGAAGTTACAGTTTCTGACTTTCACTATCTTTCCCTCCCGCCCCCGTCATTTTGAGTGAGAGATCATCCAAAGGACACCAATGTGCGCACGCTGGAGAGCCCTCCAGCTCTGTTCCAGAGCACGAGCAGGTGGGACAGATGAACCAACATTTCCCCTCCATCTCCGAGGCAAAGGCTTATGAAATAGTCTGGGAAGTGGGGCACGTGCCGTCTGCACAGCGGCGCAGGCTCTCAGGGAGGTGGGCAGGTAGCGGTGCCCACCCCAGGGGCAGAATAGGTCTCGAGAACAGATCTGTCCTCTTGGAAAAATAGATACTGCAGCTCTCAGGGGTTTCCTGGGACACAAATCCTGATGTTTGCCAGGAGCCTGCAGCCTGGGGAAAGGTCAATTTGGGAAAGAAACTGCTGCTTTCTAGTAACATTTGGGAGGTTTTTAGTCCATGTTGTTCAGAGTCTTCTAAACCCATGTTTTCCAGCTCAATTAGAAGTATGGGTTTGACATGTAACCCCTGTCTTGGCAAATGGGAAATTAGCCATCGAAGCTCTTTGTCAAAGCCCCCTCTGTAGTCAGTTTACATTTTATTCTGCCTTAGACATTTGTCATGGGACAGGATGAGTTATTCCTTGGGTGTGCCTCTCACCACAGCACACAAGAGTAGCCTGGATGCCAACCCTATAGATAGCCCAATAATAGAATAGAACCACAGAACCCTTGGTTGGGAAGGACCTTTAAGATCACCAAGTCCAGCCGTGCCTGACCACCACTAACCCACGTCCCTGAGCACCTCAGCTCCCCGGCTTTTAAACCCCTCAGGGATGGTGACCCCACCACCTCCCTGGGCAGCCTGTGCCAGGCCCTGACAGCCCTTTCGGGGAAGAAATGTTTCCAAGCCACCCTACACAGGGAAGTTGTATGTTTTGTGTTACAGAAGAGTTGAGCAGAGGATCAGTGACAGGAAAGTCATAAAACATCAGTTGCACACACTCAGTCTCACTGCCCGGGTATGGAAGGAAGCAAAAATCAGTCCTTCAAATTTCAAGGTTCTGGAGAATTTACAACATAAATTATTCATTGCCCTAAACAAAGACATTCCCTTATCTACCTCATCTCTACTTGCCTGAGCAATAAATATGGCTGCAATTAATTCTGGTGCAGAAGAGCCAATAAAATGAATTATCTCCCATAAACCTTTCCTTCTGCATCCTATTTTAAGGGCAGTAACAAAAACACATTGCTGGAAGCTTGTTTCAGAGAGACTGCAATGAATTATGAAGATGCTGGAGGACAACACGCACATGCAGATCCTCCTGGGCTTTGGTCCTGCACCAGCAGAGACAACTGCAGCTCTGTCTTCTTGCCTTGACCAAGCTCAAGGCTTGCGTGGCTGGATTTTGCCTCTCGCATGGGCAGGGCTGGTGTTTACATGTTCACGGAGCTGCAGGGACTCCCTCTCCCTCCACGCCCAAGGCAAAACTGCCCGGCTGGATCCTTTAATTTGCAGGTGAGCCTAAAATGCAAACAGCCCATGGCTCCCACGGCAGCCCCTCGGGTATGCAGCCCAGAGCCAGCACTTTGTACCCCTTCACAGGGGTCCTGAGCTGAAGCAGGGGACAGGGTTGAGGTCAGATTAAAGTTCTTTTACCAAGGACTTTTTGTTTTGCCATAGAACCTAAATGCACCACCTGAAAGCAGGGTTGGTTTTGGCATCTACAGAGCATGGGATTCATCTCCCCTAGCTTTAAGGATCTTAGTGAGGAGACCTGCACTTGAGCTACAGACTCTGGACTTCCTTTGGAGTCAGTGGAGGACCACGGGCACTTTGGGGCATGACCCATTTTTGACATCTAAAGGAAAATAAGAGGAACCATACCCTAAAAGCGCCTGTTTGATCTGCAGCGACAACCTAAGGAGGCCACAGCAACCAGCTCAGGTGGTCCAGCCCCATTGTCAATCCAACCCAACCCCGCATGGCCAGATCGCAGAGTCCTTGTTCGCCGTAGGTGGAGACAGCGGAGGTCACGCTGAGGAGTCTGGGCAGGACGGGACTGAGCACAGATTTTACACGTCTTGGGTTAACGCATTACAAGAAACACACCTTCTTCTTTCTGACCAGGTTTCCAAACCTGATGCAAAGCAAAAAAAACTCCACATCAGGGTCAGTTTCTGCGAACTGCTCCAGTCCCTGAGCACAACCAACCATGGCTGTGGAGTCCTTATAGTGGCCTTCCAGTCCTTAAAGGGGGCCTACAGGACAAATGGGGAGGGCCTCTTTATCAGGGAGTATAGTGATAGGACAAGGGGTAACGGTTTTAAAAAGAAAGAGTTCGATAGAAGGAAAAATTCTTTACTGTGAGGGTGGTGAGGCACTGGAAGAGGTTGCCCAGAGCAGCTGTGGCTGCCCCATCCCTGGAAGTGTCCGAGGCCAGGTGGGACGGGGCTGTGAGCAGCCTGGGCTGGTGGGAGGTGTCCCTGCCCGGGGCAGGGGGGTGGAATAGATGGTCTTTAAGGTCCCTTCCAACCCAAACCCTTCTGTGATTCTACAGCTTTACTTAGAGGCACACAATGGTGTTGCTGGGATTTTAAACATCTCCTAGCAATTAATAATCCTGAAGCAGGCTGAGCAAAAATCCCTGGGATGCCACAGCAACGAGAGCAAGGGCAGATACTGGAAGAAAACCGCTAAACAGCTGATGGTGGCTTTAAATACTGAAAGGCCTTTGGTCAGTGTACTGGTGTGGGGCACCTAAACTGGTTGCATTCTGGATATTATCAGCCACGTTACCCACAACAACCGTGTTGGGGAAAAAAAAATAAAAATCAGGTTTTGTGCTTAATCATTTAGTTGGAAATTTTGTCAGTAATAGGAAGAAAAGATGGGATGTCAGGTTAGTCTGGCAATTTCAGTGCTATTTGTCCCCCCGGGCCCCCGTCCCCACAGCCCCTGACCTGCACCCGTCCCATCTCACTTCATCCTCCCGTGCTAGCGCTGGACTCGCCCTGGCCGCATCTGGTGGGAGAAATGAGCAACCCCCAAAGGGGTTTCTGCCCACCCAGAATTCAACATCTCTCCAGGAGGTGCCCCTGGGACTTCTCCAGGGGATCAGGAGACACGATGGTGTCCCGACTTCGGCATTGAGCTCGAGCACATACAGTGGATCAGGCTGAACGTACGGGTTTGCCTACACTAGGTGAAACCCCAGCGCAAACCCCCTCCCAAGACCAAAGCACATCCCTGGCCACATAAATTCTGCCCAGGGGGAAGAGAGCGCCCGAAAAAGCTTGGCAGAGAGGACTCTGGACCCCACAGCTTTCTAGATGGATCTGAGACATTTTAATCATCTACCAGCAGAATAACCCGCAGCTGGCCCAAGCGGTGCACGTGCCGGGGTGCAGCTGGGTTAATGGACAGGGTGTAGGGGGAAGGCTGGCGGTTGCTCACAAAACCACACTCTGCCCCGCAGAGAGGACCTGGGGCAGCAAAGGAACGGCTTTCTCTCTAACCCACATCCCTGCCATCCCCTCCTCTTTGCTCCTTTCCAGGCTCCTGCAACTCCGGCAGTCCCACCGGGTCCCCGCTGGCTTTTTTCTTACAGTTTCTTTGTCACCTCCTTGTTTCAGCTTTTCCACTTTTCACGCTTTTCAACCCTTGGAGACGTTTCCCACATCTTGGCTGACAGTGCACCACACGAGAGCATCAGTACGCGCACGGGTTAAGGGCACGGCAAGACTCATCTCTCCTTATAGTTAAAGTTTCCCCGCCTCCGCCCGAGCAAGCTGCTCCCCGGTTGGCAGCAGGGATGAGCATGTACCTGCTCCCCCTGACACTGAAATTAGCTCCCAAATCCCTCCCTCCCCTTCTCCATTCGTAAATCCCACCGCGTCCTTGGAGCGATTACAGCCATCGCAGGGAAGCAGCATCCCAATCAATACGGCTAATAACACGCTCTCACGCCGGGCTCCCTCGTCAGGGCCCAGCAGAGTCTCAGATTAAGCAATAATCCTCGCCGCAGCCCGCAAAGATGGATAAACTCATCGTTTCCATTTTACAAATAGAGGAGCTAAGGCAGAAAGATTAGCCGCCTCCCCTTCAGGAACCCAAATCTCCATCCTGAACCCAAACGGAAGGAGGTTCTCTCTAAGCAGGGACACGGGGCGGGTTACAGCCGAGGGCTGGAAATCACAGCGGCAGGCTGCTGGGAGAGGACACAAGAACGTTTATTAAATGTAATGGAAACCCAGCTTAGCTCCTCTGCTCCGTTTGAGGCCAAGACTCAGATCAATTTATCTTTTGATAAATTTAGGGTTAGGGTTAAATTTATCTATAATTCTATGAATCTATGAAATTTCTTTCTCACCATCCAGACAGTGATTTGCGCAGACAGCGCCTACCGGAGACAAGGAAGCGAGGACGCATGGGGTTGCTCCCTCCTAGCGTTAAATTTAAGACTGATGAAGCCATTGCCAAGGTTGACACTCCCCAGGGACGATTTGCACCCGTGCAAGGACCGTGTGTAGGGGGTAGGCTGGCAGCACACACTCAGATACCCGTGCACTGCAAGGGAGCTGTGAATAAATCTCCGTGCCTCAGTTTCCCCCCCAAAAGGAGAAATAACATTGTCTTCTGTCTGAGATCTAGCGAGGATAACAGCTCAACACACATTATAGGTACGTAGGTCTGCATACGTATTTACACATACGTAATGTTGGTGAATCTACCTTAAAAGATAAACCTAAAGTGTATTTTTCAAGCATTTTAACTAACCTTGTGCATGATGCAGGTATCCTCTCTCACCCGAATCTGGCTGAGCTACCACAGGTGCAGGAGAAATCCCGTTCACCCCGCAGCAAGGCTCAAAGGAGGTGCAGGTCCCACCAGCTCCTCCCCCGGGGGATCTAGGAGTGACTCAGCCCAGCCTAACGCCCCTTTTCAGTGCTTTGGGCTGAACCTGAGGAGCTTCAGCTGGTCGTGGCCCTCGTTAGACCTTCATCTGGCACTAACAAGGTGTGGGTACAGCCTCCTGCCTCTCTGCTCCGCTGATCCACAGAGGGAATTTTGCCTTCAGCACCAAGCTGTATCCCATCCCACCCCATCCCGGGCATTTAAATATGTGTCAGGCTCCTCGGTGGTGATTAGTGAAAGCTTTGAACAGAGTTTGTAGCGATGCCGAGCCTCTGTGCAAAGCACCGGGTGGAGAGCGCGGATGATAGCCAAAGGGCCAGTGCGGGAGTGGGGACACTCGGGCCATACGTCCTCCTGTCCCGGCCACTGGAGAGCAGCAGGCACTTTGAAGGTGTGGCTTATTTGACCCAATTCAGATGTTTACCTGGAGAGGGGTTGCTCTCCCCTTGACTACAGGAATGCAGACGGCAAGCTGAGACGCTGCTCTGGGTGTCTGACCTAGATGAGCTGAATCACAGAATCACAGAAAGGTCTGGGTTGGCAGGGACCCCAAGGATCACAGAGTTCCAACCCCCCTGCCACAGGCAGGGACACCAACCTCCAGGCCTGGACCTACACAAGGTTGCCCAGGGCCCCGTCCAACCTGGCCTTGAACACCTCCAGCCATGGGGCATCCACCCCCTCTCTGGGCAGCCTGTTCCAGCCCCTCACCACTTTCTCCGTAAAAATCTTCCCCCTAATATCTAATTTAAACCTTCCCTCCTTCAGCTTTAGTCCATTCCCCCTTGTCCATTCCCCCTGAATCCCTTTCCTTCATCCACCCCATTGCTGCCACCCAGGCAGCAGCGGCTCCCAACCTTCAGGAACACTGAGCACCTACGCATTTCCAACCTGATGTTTTTCAAAGCTTGTCGGTGTCTTGAAAATCCCTTTTCATAACAAATAAATTTTGCACGTGCAACTTCCCGCAAAACTGGTTTAGAGAAACACATTGCACAGGGTCAGTGGTGCCCTCGGACACCCCCTCATCATCCTCCAGCTCCATTTTTAGCTGCTTCCCATCAGGGCCCTGTCGCTGCCATGGGGGATGGAGCCGCTCACCCCGTGTCCTCCCGCACGGGCTCTCGCACCCACCTGGCATCCTTCCCTGGCACCCGCGTCTCCGCTCCCCAAGGCCTCTCTAAGTCATACGTCCCCCCACATGATCAGGTGCCCCTTTTCCTCCCCTTAGGTCCCATCCGAGCATCGCCCCGGCTGGATCGAGCATATGGCCTGGCATATGGGGCGTTAACGCAGCAGCTGGCGCGGAGCGGTGCGGGCTGCGGTGCGGCAGGCACACGCGTTTGCTGCGAACAAGAAACCGATGTGCGTGACGTGACCACGTCCTGCGCTTTGGATATTCCCTGCCCGATTAGGGGGGTTGGTGGCGGTGGCTGCATCCTCTCCCGGCTCCTGGGTTCTACTCTGGTGCCGCTCAGCGTGGCTTTGGGAAGGGGGTTGGTTTTCTTCCTCATTGGCGTTCGGAGTCATCCCCACTGTTTGTTCTCCCCCAGTTGCTTCAGAGCATCATCGTGTGGGACATGGACATTTCTCTCTGGTGTTGTTCCCTCTGTTTTTTGGTTTTTTTTCTTTTTTTGGGGGGGGGGGGTGGAGTGTATGTTGTCAGTCTTCCACCCTTGGGGGCAAACCTTGACTGCAGATGCCTGCTAACGCAGAGCAGGGTCCCCTGAACCAGCCAGGCGGGTCTCCGATGGCTCCTGCTGCTCTCACTGGTTCATCTTAGCACGGTCTCCTTAAAAAAAAAGTCCTCTCTTGGTTGCTTTCTTTTTCCCTCTCACTCCAAATTTCTTTCTCACCATCTGGACAGTGATTTGCACAGACAGCGCCTACCAGAGACAAGGAAGCGAGGACGCATGGGGTTGCTCCCTCCTAGCGTTAAATTTAAGACTGATGAAGCCATTGCCAAGGTTGACACTCCCCAGGGACAATTTGCACCCGTGCAAGGACCGTCGGTAGGGGGTCACACTCAGATACCCGTGCACTGCAAGGGAGCTGTGAATAAATCTCCGTGCCTCAGTTTCCCCCCCAAAAGGAGAAATAACATTGTCTTCTGTCTGAGATCTAGCGAGGATCACAGCCCAACACCCATTATAGGTACGTAGGTCTGCATACGTATTTACACATATGTAATGTTGGTGAATCTACCTTAAAGTATACGTATGTTACCCAGCTTGGCTATTTCTGCTCCAGGGAAGCAGCATCCCAGGCGCCTGGAGCTAGAATAACCTTTGTCATGGGCTGAGCTGGTCAAACAGAAACGAGCAGGACAGCGGCCAGCCGGATGAGGAGCATGCCTACGTGTGGGCCGCTGCTCCGGCAGCGGTGATTGCCCTCAGCTCCACCGTTTCCCTGTGGGAGAGCATCTTCCCCCTCCCGCCGAGCCTCTGCTCGCTCTTCGCTTTCCTCATCCGGCTCCTTTTGGTGTGTCGCAGCCCGGCTCCTTCACCCCTCAGAGCAAATCGCTCCTCACCTTCGCTTCAGGTCCAAGAACCACGTCTCAGAAAGGTTGGGCTGCAGAGTACCTGGGGAGAAGGTTGTATTTCCAACTGATTTTTCAGTGATTATCAGAAAAACCTCCCGGCAGCTGTGAGGACCAGAAACATCTCATAAAAGCCGCTTAAATGAGAACCCAGATTCTCGGAACTCAAGCCTTAAACGCTTCCCAAATGATGCAAAACTCCAGCTAACGATGCCCAAGTTGGTCCCACTGTCCTGTTTACTATGGAAACTGAGGTAACAGCTACACCTTAAAGACAGGCAGGTTTACAGCCATCGGTACAAGGATTTGCCGGAGGTTGCCCGAGGGCAGAGGAGGGTTTTAGCTGACACCCAGGGCCTGCCCTTAAAACCTCAGCCCCTGCCTGGTCTGAGCAAGCCCGCGTCTTTGCATCGCCTGCCTGCAAATTGCCTGAATTTAAGATGACCCCCGGGGCCCGAGGCGCTGCATGAACTTTTAGGAAGCCTGATCAGATTTGTGACATCGCAGTTGGTGTCTTTACCACGGGAAGAAAGAAAAAGAAAATAAAACTTCTAATTATAAAGAGGGGTTGTAGCTTGGCACTGCTGTTCGTTTGGCATCTTCCTTGCTATTTGCATTTATGTTTTTCTAGCCTCAATTCTGAAGGAAATGAGCTTTATACGATTGCATAAGATTTAACGTTGGCCCCTCTGCTTACTTGAACTGGGCAGTATTATTAGTGGTACCACGAGGGGAAGAGGGAAATACCAGTTGGGCCTGTGTTGGGCATCAGAGGGACTGGTCCTGGCTCACCCTGGGGCTGCAGGGATTAACCCTCTCAAAATTAGGGTCCCCAGAAGTTGTGGGTGGGATGTCCCCAGCCTCGCTGGCCTCATTGTTTGGTTGTGGTTAACTGGGGTGCAGAAAATTCATAGAATCATTTAGGTTGGAAAAGACCCTTTAAGATCATCGAGTCCAACCGTTAACCTCCATCTTGACGTGGTTGAGCTATTTCCTGGCAGGTCGATGCGGCTGGGCACGACGGGAGGTGATGGAGCATCGTGCCTGTCCTGGTGCAACCGAGACCCCAAAACACCTCCGGATACGGGCGTCCTGGTGCAACCGAGACCCCGAAACGCCTCTCGCCGTCCCCAGCGCCGCTTTGGTGGCAGAGCTGCCACCGGGCCACCACAGGAGGGCACTGCGAGTTTGTGCAGCCAAGGAGCTGCACAAACCAGGTGAGCGGAAATGAGAAGAAAAACCCCCAAACTGTCCTTATGTCTTTTTTTCTTATTTTATTTTTTTATTGTTTTAAAATTTTCTGCAGACAGATTTCATGCTGGGGTATCGGACATCACCAGGGCCCCTCAGCCCAAGCGCCCTCCCGGTGACAGCCCAGATGCCACACGAAGGGTCAACCTTGAGGGCCACCACGAGGTGGTCCATCACCCAGCTCACCATCATTTGATGCCGTAACTTCTCTGACCCCCCACAGCAGCCTTAAGGACACATGAGCCACTCACTGCTTCAGGTAATAGTTTATTTTCTCCAGGGGTGTAAAATGTGCAGCAGGTACGTGTATAGGACTGCCGTTTTCTTAGCCAAGAGGAGTCGCAACCAAACGAGACCGAAACAAAGAAACCTAACAGTATCCTGCCCTACAGCAATTAGTGCAAGTCATGTAAAACGTCGGTTCAACACAGGAAAACAAGGAAAAAAAAAAAAAAAAGGAATTTCCAAGCCACAGGTATTTTCTCTCCTGCTGTCGGGGTGGCAGGGACCGTGGAGGTGGGGCTGGGAGGTGGGACAGGGCTGCATTTGCTTGGGCTACGCAGGGGGAGTAGGTGTATCTTCTACAAGAAAGGGTTTTTCTCATTTCTTCCTTTTTTTTTTTTCCTTTTTTTTCCCTTTTTTTTTTTACTTGGAAAGAAAGTCACACGTGGACCAAGGAGGTGCAGGCTGCCAGAGGTGCCAAAAGGCGATGACAGACCCTAAAAACCCAACCATGGGTGACCTGCTGCAAAACACAACACGTTCTTAAAATGAGATGCTTGGGGTCTCCCTTCATTTACTCTTATCTTAAAACTTCCCTCTGCAACCATGAAATCTTCCAGCTTCAGGGCACTAAGGCTTTACACTAATCCCCTCCAAAATGGGGGTGAAAATGCCCAGGATGGGGGTCACGGCAGGTCCCTCGGGGCTGCGGGCAGGGCAGGAGCAGAGCAGAGACGGGGCAGCGTTTGCAGCCCCACTGGTGTCCCTGGGAGTCCTGCTGAGGACCACGCATTCAGCTCTGAAGCATTTTAGGGAGTATTTTAAGAAATTATTCCCTTTTTTCTTCCTGCAGGTGACTGCCACATGGAAAGACCTCTCACTTCCCGAAGTGCAGGCTCTTTCTTTCCTTTTATTTTTTTTTTAAAGAAATTTTTTTTTTTGTATTTCACTTCTCCTGTGCAACTGGAGGAAGAGGCTCACCAAAGGGTTTCCAGCCAAGGGCAGGGAGTTGCCCATCCAGCTCCATGCCGGTTGTACACAGGAGATGCTCCTTGGGCAGCAACACCTGGTGCAAATAAATGCCGTGTGCGCAGCATCGCCCCAGCACCGCTTCCTGCACCGGGGTCTGGATGATCCGGCAGATAACAGCAGCTGTTCAGGAGCAAGAGTGTAGCCATATGTTGCTGCTAACAAGCATTTACTGAAGCTGGTTTCTTTCTGTGATTCCCATGTGTCTGATTAGCGCACAGCTCCTTCGAGCAATTCTCAGATTTTTCACCCTCCCCTTGAAAATCTCTTTTTTTTTTTTTTTTTGCATTATAAGCAAACCAGAATACGAGCATAAAATGGGGTTAAAAGCCACAAGATTAAAAAAAAAAAAACACAACACAAAAAACAACAAAACTTAAAAATGTATTTAAATAGCTAAAAAGTAATTTCCTTAATTTTCATTTTGTGTTTTTTTGTGCTCAGGAACAGTTTATGTGGAACACACTGACCCTGCCATGGTCCTGCAGGCTCTGAGCACAGATGAGATGCTCAAGGACCGACCGCTGGCCCTGGGAGGGGGATTGGTATTTCTGTCTTCTCAAGCCCCATTTTTGGGCTGTGCCCGCAGGTCCCGACCCCTGGCCAAGCACCTGATCTGTGGAGTGCTCCTTGGGAGGGAGAGGGAAGGAAAATAACCAGTGGCTGTGAGAGCTCGGGATGTTTTACTGGGATTGCAGGGGGGCAACAATCGACAACCCCAAGTCCCTGGTCTCCAGGCTTGGGAGGATGGACTTGGACCTTTATTTCCCATTGCAATTCCCGGTCAAAACAGGCTGGGAAGAAGTGAAGCCGAGCAAGCTGGGAATGGTCCCTGGGCTGTGCCAGCATCCCATCCTCCCGGGAGAGGTTTTGCTGGCGGCTGCCCCATCAGCTGAGCAGAGAGGAGGGAGCCGCGGTGCCGGGAACATCCCTCGCCGTGCTTAACCTTATCTCACTGTAGCTGTGGGAAAGGAAAGCAGTTCTGTCCCGGCTAGTTTCACCAAACCACGCTGGTAGGTAGTAGACTGGTGCCGTCGAAGGTGATTCATCCCACCCTTGGGAGGTCCAGCGTAGGTGGGGTGAATCACCCTCCAGCTGTACCCGCCTCCCTCCAGAGCCAGGACGGCTTCAGAGGAAGGTTGGAAATCACGTTGCGGGTGAGGACACCCCAAGTTGAAATGCCAACATGTAGATGTCTCGATGTGCACGGGATGTCTGTTGCTCCACTTCCAAATGGCTGAACAACATGGGATGTGTCCCACCATTCCTACCTGGAACCTCATTTCCAGGGTTTCGCACCTCTGTCAAAAATACGGAAATCCTGCAACTCCTTAGCAGCAACAGAAATTACAGGGCTTGCGTTCATGTCATCTGTGTTCACAGAAATATAGAATCACAGAATGGTTTGGGTTGGAAGGGACCTTCAAAGGCCGTCTAGTTCAACCCCCTGCCATGAGCAGGGACGTCTTCAACTAGAGCCCCGTCCAGCCTGGACTTGGATGTTTCCAGGGATG
>JMFS01081047.1:0-19108 GCA_000699545.1 Podiceps cristatus
GGGGCAGGTGGGATTCTTTCAGAGGTACCTATTACAGATCAGATAAACTAGAACCTACTTCCCTTCTTCACAAGGTATACAAATTAAGTAGAACCTTATCTACTGAAAACACCAAAAGAAATCACATGTGAAGTAGCTGGGATTCTCCAGGGTGATCTCGCTTCTCCCTTGGTGTTCGGGAACAGAAGTGGTTGCTCTTCTGGTTTGCAAGTTCCTAACTGAGGGGAAGAAGCCTGTTTCTGGCTGCTATGGCCTCTTCTCGTTGTCATCCCCCCCCGCAAAGCGATGAGAGGTTCAGATTAATTAATAGGCTGCTTTTCAAACTATTCCACTCCACACATTCCCTCCACTATCAGCAGAACTGTAGCATAATAGGTTCGGGATTTTTTTTTCTAAAAAAATCAAGTTAGTTTTAGGAAGAATATTTATAGAAAATACAGTTGACTAATCCTCATGCACATTTAGCTTATGTAATATAGGCAATTCAAAAATCAACCCGATCTCCATAAACGTCATCAACCCGATCTCCATAAACGTCATCTTATACAAAAAGTTAAAGGATGCTATTGGCTTGCAAATCCAAATCAGTTGTATAACTGCTTTTAATTAGCTTTATTTACACTACAAATCCAGTTTCCAAAACTCCCAAACCTCTCTAATATTTTGATACTCCACCCCCTCACTGGTATGGGATAATAGAATAAGAAAACACAGAAGCAAAGTAGCAAAAGCAAAGTCTCAAAGCTGCAAGGTCTCAAAGCAAGGGGCACAGGAGTTGGGGCTTTATTGCTCTAACTACTCATAACATAAAACAACTGAGATCCAGTCATGAGCATAGTTTTGACACTGGTGTAAACTAGCTGATATTTCTTCTGGGGTGGGAGAAGCTTACTGTACAAAATCCTTATAATTCTCTTTGACCACATTTTTCTTAGCAAGTGGTTTGTTACTTGCCCTAGATTATTCTTCTGGAAAATAATTTGTTACTTCTGCTTTTGTGAAATCTAGGACAGCAGACCCTTGCCACCACTTTTGAAAGATGTAAGTTTCTGCAGAAGTTTCAATTGCCATTGCAACCTTAGTTTAATTAAAGAAATTCAAGATCTTCGATCACATGTGTTAATGACAAGGTGGAAATAGGCATTTCAAGAGGCAGTAATGTAGGGTATTTGCTGCATAGGCTTCTGCAAGACAACTGCATAAGTAGCACAAGAGTTTGATTAAAAGCTAATACTTGAGAAAAGCCTAAAGCAGCATGTTGATGCAAACTAGTAGAGCACCAGGACAAGCTTCAATTAACGCAGTCAAATAACCTGCCAGTTCTAAACAACTTAATAGCTGAAAACCTATATAGGCAGCCCAGTTAAGCACTATAGCCAGAGAAAGGAATGATTATAGTCTCACCTACAACATAGATTTCTTTACTAGTATCATGGTTATGGATGGGCTTTAAAGAAAAGAGCAGCTACCTTTAACAGGAGAAAAAAAAAAAAAAAAAAGGAAAAAACCCACACCACCAAACCCCCACATTTAAGATACTATTATACCAATTCCAATATAAATAATATGCCAGAAAAGCATTAGAATGCAAGGGGATTTCCTTTTAGAAAGCAAAGGGTAAGGGAATCTGTTCTTTCACATAATGACGTACTTAACAATCCTTATTTCCAACATTTTACTGCTCCCCCCAGCACTCATTTAACAAGGAGGCAATTTTATCCAGCTATCTCCAAAGCTGTCAACTGAAACCATTCACCACTGCATAAAACCAACAATGCTAGTGCATAGCAAAATACAGGCTATAAACTAATCAAGTTCAATTCAAAGCATGTTTTTTATTCTAGCTAAAAGAGCATAAGAGGTGGGCAAAGCACCATGTTTAAAGAATCCTCTTTCCGACCCTAAACCTCCTATACTATAGAGGAAACGCTATTCATCTGAGAACTATCTAGCCAAATGCCAGTGAAATTGTTTGATACAGCATTTTGTTAAACTAAATACAGATAGATACAATACAAAGTGAGACCTAGCTTTTACTGCATTCAAAAAAGTCAGATAAACACAAAATCCCTTTCAAAGGAAAGTACTATGCACAGCTGGGTTCTGATGCAAAGAGAGAAAGAAGTAAAGGAAGACGACTGTTTATCCAAAACACCAGAGGCTTAGGATCCACACACTTTTGTATGGAAACAAACTACAATCTTCTCAGATATCAGATCAAAAAAAGGCTGTAAGTTTCATAATTGAGACAAATTAGATTTCATGTAACACAATGGGACAAGAGACCTCAAAACACACCTGCCCTGACATACCAAACACACTCCCAACCTACCTATCAATGCTTCATACATGCTTGAAGGTGCAAAAACAAGCTGTTCAAATTTAAATCTGAGGAATGAATAGTAAGAACATGATGTTACATCTGAAACTTCACTATATTATGGAGAAATTACATTTGATTCAAAGGACCATTTGGGCCATTAAAAAAAAAAAAAAAGCACAATTCAGACAATTCACTTCCTAAGCAATCAAATGTTTTCCCTAAAACACTATCAAGAACTATTTGACAGCTCACATTTTCATAAGAGACAGTGACAGCTTTCTTGAACTTCAGTTACTCTCCAAATACAAGCAGTTGTAATGCCATTTTTGTGATTCCACAGATAAAAGTTCCAGGATGTCTGTTACTTACAGCTTTTTCAAACACTCAAGCATAACAAGAATCTTCTTAGGTTTGTTCTGGTAACATTTAGCACAGATGAAGAGATACAATTTGCATCCATTTTGTGAATATAGGTGATCTCACTGGCAGTATACTGAACAGAAAACGAAACACTCAACTGCTGTACCCTGGCGCGCAACATGTGTGTCAAATCCTATCAATTTTAACATCCCTTTTAGTTTCCCAGGGAAAAGACAGCCTTACAAACGCCCAGCTTCCTGTTCAATCTGCCTAACAGAATCCCAAACATTTCCCTCGGAAACGGAACACAAAGAATCGTGTTTCCGTCTCTGTAGCACTTACAAGTATTCTTGCCTCTCTGAATGCAGCAGCTTCCACAACGTCGCTGGTGCTGCGTTATCATTGACTGCTACAGCGGCGCAAGCAGTTAAAGGCAAGAGAGTCTCCCACACAGCCTGCTCCAGGCAGATTTAGAGCAGGTAAGTAATGGGAAAAAGCAGAGTTGCCTTTCTACCTTGCAGCACCCAGCAAGGTCGTTTGAGTTTCCAGATGGAGGTTATTTTAGAGGGCTGCTCCACTACCGCTTAGTTGGACCAGACATACCAACCTAGCTGAGAATCATTCCGGGGTTACATTTAGCATGGAGTACTCAGTGCAAGTTATTGTCAGATGTTCCTGCTTTTAATTCTTACTCTCCAAACAATATAAAAAAGAAAAGAAGGGGCATTCTATGAGGTAGATGTAGAAATAAAACCAGCGAGACAAAGAACATGCAGAAGGCTGGAAGATCCACACAGCGCGAGAAGTCTGGAGAGCACCATGAAGCAAGGTAGCATTCCACCTAGAACAGCTGCCAAGGAAGCTAAGCAATACCCACTCTTTGGTAACAAGTGTGATGTGTCCTAAAAACTATACAGGATAAATTGTTCTTCGTAGCCATTTTCAAACAACTACCTGAAACCTACCTGATTGCTGTGTACTGTAAGTATAGAAGCATCACAGCACAGCTGAAGCTGTGGGTTTTTTTTAAAAAAAAGTCTCAATAAACCAGAAATGAACAGTGCAACAATGCAGAGAACTAGAATTCAATAGATCTTCTTCAGACTTAAAACACCCTGACAACTTACTAATTCACAGCAACCTTGGGTGTTTGCTTTTATCATAATCTATAACAAAGTTAATCAGTCACCTCCAGGCAAGAAAAGACTCAGCAATGCTGTTGAATGTTCAGTGCTGATCAGCAAAACTAATTCTGATCTATATAGCTTTATGACAGTGAAGTGTTTCGGTTTCACACTTTTACCGACAGATTTTTGAGATTTTTCTTCCCTTAAGAGGGCTCCCCAAAATGTTACATCAAATAAACACTGACCCTTCATAGCTCTCAGAACACCATCACAAATATTTAAGAATTACGAGGTATCTGTATGCATTTAAGAATGAATCAATGTCACAGCAGTGCTGTATTCCTGAAGTTCTTCATTTCTAAATGCTCAGAAATTCTGATCTCTAGAAGAATCTCACAGCTTCTTGCAGTGACTGCTTGAACAAGGGCTGTCGCACTACTGTTGTCTCCAGACGGGAAGGCACATCATTCGCAGTGATGCAGCAAGACGTGGTTTTATGCAAGACTGTGTATATATACAGATGCAACCAGTGAAACTCTAAAGCCACGCTGAAAGCTCTATAGCAGCTAAGTTTCTCAGAGGACCAAAATTTTCCCTTAGCTTATTTGCAGCGCTAATCCAGCCTGCCTACTTCTGGTTACATACGCTACAAACTGAAGTTTCATAGAATTTGCATTTATACATTCCAACAGATATTAAGTAATGTGCACAAGTGGCACAATGGTTTGTAGAACAGAAAAGAAGTTTAAAACCACATGTAGTTCTCCCTCAACTTTTTTTCCTTTGGAAATCCATCTCTTTCTTAGCCAAAACCCACAAAGACAGTCAGCATACTATTACTATTTTTGTTCACCAGCTTTCAAAAACAAGCCACCCCATATGCTTCTCTTTATTTATCTACATTTCTTTGATTTTAAAGGCAAGGAAGCCCTATGGGGCAAATTGGGACCATGAAAACAGAGGATTTGTTTAAAGCAATGTTTCCCAAAGTACAGGCTATAATTCCAGACAGCATTACAGGACTTAGAAGTAGCATTTGCAAGCCAAATGGAAATTCAGCTGTAGAAATCAAGCTCATGAGCCCAAGACTGAAGTTGGAAGTGGATTCCTGAGCCAAGCATGTCTAAAGAAGTAGTTCAGAGACACAGAAATCAAGTCATCGATTACAGCTGGCTGGCTCAGGAGTTTCCCCTTTGCCCTTTACCTGACACCACTCTCCGTAAGGGCACCCATGATGTGCAGTTTGCAACTGAACAGGGGAGTAGCACGATGCTATGAAATTTTGTATCTCACTCCCCTGCCAGTGCATGAGGATGCACAAGTACATATATCATGTATCTCCTTTTCATGTGCGTTTTGCAGATACCCAAATTCTCACCTTTTCTCCTCACCCAGCTAACGATATTGCATATGCATTTTAGAAAATAAAGAGCACCTTCCCTTGCTACTCTGTCAATACTTTGGCATAACACCCATAAGAATATCTGTAAGAGCCTCAACACCACTGTTTTAACTTTCCTCCTATCAAAAGCAGAGGAAAGAGCTATAGCATTTGCTTCTATTATGTAGCAATCTCTCAAGCAAGACGTGCCATCACTCTACCACCTTTTGGGGGGGGGGGGGTAGCAGAAGATAAGAATGAGGTACAGAAACACACCCCAGCTGCCTGTTTCAGTATCTTTGCTTGTAAAACTCAGAAATAAATCATCTGGAACTGTCCATTATAACAGAACAAGCCTGAAGACCACTAGAAAGGCATTTACATCTGGACAAATCCCAAACAAGCTTCTCCTTTCAGAATTTTGGCCAAGAACAAAAATCCTCAACTAGGCTGTTTTACAACCACTTGGAAAAGGAGACTTTTCACATCCAGAAAATTTAATGTTTATGTTGAGTAACACAGAATACTAGTTTTAGTTCTGAACTGAGCTCATACATAAGAGGCAAAAGTATGAGGCCACTAAACTATACGGGACATTATTTATAATTCCGAAAACAAAGTTTCAGGCTGCGTTCAAAATGCCTCCAAAAAGCTGGTTTTCCAAGAAAAGCAGACACTCAGAATTATTCTTCAGAGACATCTTTTTCCACTGAAAAAGCAAAGATTAAGTGATCCAAAGCAAAAGTACATATCGCCACAAAACCTATGTTCTACACCAAGTGCTTCATGAAGCACACATACTTAAAGCTTTCCTAGTACCCCAAAAACAAGCAGAAAATTTTTCATCCCGAGGCACTGTGCTGACTTGTACGTACAACACAACAAACATTCAGTACGCTGAAGTTTTCTTCACAAACACCTGTGACAGGCCTCATGGTGTGGCCCAGGCTGCCACTAGGGATTACAACACTCATCTACATCCAAACCTCTTCACTGTAGTTAGTTGCAGTGCCAGAATGTTTGTGTCCTTTCCCATTCACTCGAAGTTGACATGCCACCATTATTGCAAGCAGTAGAGGTGAAGCAAATGTAGTGACAAAGAAAACAGTCAAAACCCAAGGAGTTTCATAAGCCAGAGAACCAGCAAAGCATGATTTCCTCTGGGTACATGTCTCGTAGCTGGATTCCTTCTTTGCCTACTAAGGTGACAGCTCCAATTGAAGCTTTTCCTCAGAGGTGAGGATCATAGTCACATGGATTCCTCCATGTCTAACAAGGCGGGGGTGCGGGGGGCTCATCTCACACGCTCTCCTCAGAGATCAAACAGCATTGGGAGGCTTTGGAATAAAATCAGCTCAATGACATCCTTCATTTCCAGTTACAGACTACAACCTCACTTGTCACTACATCTTTCAGTAAATCGCGGAGCATTCATCAGAGGCAGATGGAAAATGACTGGAATAGGGAGCTAATAGTGCCTGTATAGTTGAGGATGCAGTGTCCTTAAGAAGACTGCCTAGACAGCCGGGAGCAGCAGCCACCTCAGACATCTGTCTTCACTCCATCCACTTGGGCCATCACTCCAAAACTGACTACCTTGTTCTGTCCCTACCCAACATCTGCCCTTTACTGTTTCAAAAAGGCATCAGATCCTTAAACAGTTTAACCCACAGTGCTTAAATACAAGCAGTTCTAGAGGCTACAAGCAGTTGCCATGATCAGTTTGAAATGGGCACCTGTTCAGAACGTCTCTAGATTTTAACTAGGCTTGACTTAGGCCAAGACAAACTGCACACCTGAACAGTCATTATCTGGACTTCTGTTCTTCCAAAGCAAACAAAATAAAACAAACAACAAATAACAAAGTTAAAGTGTCCTGCCAAATACTGCTTGCTATACCACTTTTTTTTCCCCATTTTTGACAACAACTGTCACACTCTGCATAGGTCTGTACAAAAATAAAACTCCTCTTTCTCCAAAAACAAGCAATGGCATATGTAAAACCTAGGAGTGGAATAAGGAACGAAGTGGAAAGTTCAGATTATCCCTAACTAGACCACTTTTTAGACTTGGTCATGACTGTAGGTGGGAAGTTACCTTCATTTACGTAAACAAAAAACTGCCTGATGAGATGGAGTGACTACATCAGTGGTCAAGGAAACAGCTATGGAAGTCGCCTATCTGGACTTCTCTAAGGCCTTGGACGTGGCCCCCCACAACATCCTTCTCTCTAAATTGGAGAGAGATGGATTTGATGGGTGGGCCCTTCGGTGGGTGAGGAATTGGTTGGATGGTCATGTCCAGAGGGTAGCGGTCAATGGCTCAATGCCCAGATGGAGATCGGTGACAAGTGGTGCTCCTCAGGGGTCCGTACTGGCACCAGTGCTCTTTAATATCTTCATCATTGACACAGAGACTGGGATCAAGTGCCCCCTCAGCAAGTTTGCTGATGACACCAAGCTGAGTGGTGCAGTAGACACACCTGAGGGACAGGATGCCATCCAAGGGGACTTGGACAAGCTGGAGAAGTGAGCTCAGGTGAACCTCATGAGGTTCAACAAGGCCAAGTGCAGGGTCTTGCACACAGCTCAGAGAAACCCCTGGTATCAGTACAGGCTGGGGGATGAAGGGATTGAGAGCAGCCCTGCCAAGAAGGACTTGGGGGTGTTGGTTGGTGAGAAGCTGGACGTGACCCGGCACTGCACGCTGGCAGCCCAGAAAGCCCCTCGTGCCCTGGGCTGCATCCCCAGCAGCGTGGGCAGCAGGTCGAGGGGGGATGGGGATTCTGCCCCTCTGCTCCGCTCTGGG
The DNA here is from genome assembly GCA_000699545.1 of Podiceps cristatus. Taxonomy (NCBI): domain Eukaryota; kingdom Metazoa; phylum Chordata; class Aves; order Podicipediformes; family Podicipedidae; genus Podiceps; species Podiceps cristatus. The sequence continues at coordinate 8,000 of JMFS01081047.1, forward strand.
GAGACCCCCCTGCAGTGCTGCCTCCTGCTCTGGGGCACGGAGGACACGGAGCTGTGGGAACAGGTCCAGAGGAGGCCACGGAGATGATCAGCGGGCTGGAGCCCCTCTGCTGTGAGGACAAGGCTGAGAGAGTTGGGGAAGTGTTTTCTTCCCTTGACTTGTGCATGACAAACTGATTTTTAATGCCTTTCTCTAACTCTACATAGCACAAAGCACACACTTTTACCACTTGACACATTCATAACAAATTTCATCAGTTCACAAAACTGAGACTATTGTTTTTTCTTAACTGCCATCTCTGCCCCAAACTTAAAAACACAGCCCATACTTTTTCCGGCTTAGGTCTGAATAGAGTCTGCAACTGGAATCTAGCCAACCCCAAACCCAGTTCCTTCCTTCCTGCCTGCACTGGCTACGAAATGCCCAGAGGAGAAAGAGCAAATCACTTTTGCCACAGAAAGACCCGTGTACCCTTCAACAAAGTATTATTTTACAATTGTTCTCTGTAAGCTGAGACACTTCCACTAGGTAAAGCCTTAATATAAACCAGTCTCCTCCAAGGAGTTTAAGGTGCAAACTAGGAATATATGATCAGAGGCCAATTCCTGAACTGAATTTAAAGTCACATTGCACATAATAAACTAGGAGGGTATGTTGAGCTTGACTTAGACCCTGCTAATCACTTAAACCCTAGCTTTGCTTACAGAGGGAACTTTGCTTTAAATTTTATAGTCTTCCTGCCTCCTTACATGGAAAGGTATTTGCTATATTACAGCAGCCTCTGCATGCTGGAAACTCAAAACCTACAATAAAAGTAGATACATAACACAAGTATTGCAGCTGGAAGCGTGCTTGTGCAACCAAGGAGATAAGACAGGGCTGAGCCAGCAATACAACAGTTTTGTGCTCAAACATTAAAAGTAAGGCACAAAACAAAAGTCATGGCGGGGGGGGAAAAAAGGGGGGGGGGGGGGGGGGGGGGGGGGGGCAGGGCTTATTTCTCTCTCAAAGGCAAAAGAAGAGACATATTTAGAGCTTTTGAGAAACTTCTGCCAAAGGCTTTAAACAGGTGCAAGGGCTCAGAACCAAAAAGTTATTTAAGGAAGACTTTTGGAATTGAGGAAAAAAATTGCAGTGCACATCCCTAAAAACAAATGAGTAGCTTGTAGCCCCTACCCTAATTGCTTCTGCAAGACATCCTACCTAAGGAAAAAAAAAAAAAAAAAAAAAAATCATCTCCCCACAGTCAGTAAGACTAAAGCGTCGCAGTTTCCACAGACACTGACCATGGAGGCACGTTCCTGTAACCTCTAGGAACACTGGTGTGGTCCCAGAAGCAGCTGGCTTGCCAGTGGTGTTTAAAGGCATCTCTTGTGTTCCAGACTTTTTGTTAGTCCAGTGAAGATCGGCTAAAAACAAAAGAAGAGTAAAAAACCACACAAGACCGATATGTTTGGCTATTGCCAAACTGCGTTCTCCAGACTGAGCTCTGATGGAAGAAGCCACTCAGCTGCTCATGTCAACCAAAGCTTGCCTCCTCATAGATCTGCCCCAAGACCAATTTGCTCTATTTGCCTAATTTGCTGGTAGGTTTTTGGCAAAAACCAAAAAGGGCCTGACAGCCCATTTAATTAAATCTTCTGGCAGTCTCAGCTTAGGGAACACTTTTACGAAGAAATCCTCTGTCTCCACCGCCATTCTGCCAGAGGGGGTACAGACCTGCAGCGAGTCACCATAACCTCTCCCATCACACACATGGTTCTGGAATGGGACTTCTGCCCACAGCCTATGGCAAAAGGCCACACAATAAACTCATGAATTCAAAACTCACTCCCTGATGCACTGGGAAACTATTCCAGCAAATTTTAAAATTCAGAAAGTAATTCAAAGTAGGTTTCACATGCCTGTTAGCAGAAAGGTTAGGACAACTACAAGGTAACGAATCCTACCTAGTCTGAATGATTCCTGTCCCATGCCAAAATGATTTCTGAATCTAAAGTATTGAAGTTTCACAGCTGTTTGCTCTCAGAGGTCAAGCATGGACTAGGAGGAAGGCAAGTTGGAAGTACAGCAACATTTTGTTTTATTAAGTCAGTGTTCCATAAAACACAGTCATCTGTGAGGTACAGAACTCTGCCACAGGATGTGCAGGGAAGCAGGACCCGTACAGCTCTTGGTATCTGTCAACAGCTCAGTCTTTTCTATGAAAAGAAGGACATAGCACAGTACTCCTGTTTCAAAGGCTCCGACTCCACTATTACTAAATCAGACATCAACAATCAAAATAAAGTCATGCTGTTATACATGAAGAAATACAGCTGTGCTTATATCAAAGTTTCAGCCCATTAACTTCTGTGTCTAGACTAAACAGTTCTTTCGCTCTTCCTAAAGACACATGCTGGAGAGTTTGCAGATTTGGTCTCCAGTTTATTTGTAATACACAAGAAGAGACTTAAGCTTTTCTATGCCTCAATTTGTTTACTTTACTTTCATACAGTGACTAATTGTCTTCATAGTCAGAACCACTTTGTCTTCATCCATGACATTCAGATGCCTTACGAGGACACACCTCCTAAGTCTGAAGCCTACCTGTTTGTTTAGGCATTACTAAAGCCCTCCAGTTTGAAGAATAAAATTATTTGATGACAGTTTATGAGCTTACTGTATTCTAAACCAAAGACAGCACACATATTTAAGGGTGAAGAGCAACGTGAAAGCCTGAACACATCACTACAGTTGAACATGAAGACTGCCTTCCAAAAGCATTGATCGATTAGAGATAAAGACTATGCCAATACTTCTCCTTTGTCCTCAATTCCTTGTACGTAAAGAGGAAAAAGGAGAATTTTGCAACAACGGGTATCAGTTAACATTACAATACTCAAGGAGAGGACTGTAATGTTTCCTGGCCTTCATCTTAACATACCACATGCCAGCTATCTCTAACTTTTCTTGCCTGCCCCCGTTCTTTTGGGAAGGCAGTGCAGTAAACTGACATTTTAACTGAGTATTTGTCTCATCGTGCAACTGGCTGCTTTCATCGCCATTTAACACCATTAGTTGCTACACAGTAATGCAGCTATATCATAGTTAATATAAGCAATAAATATGACAGATGAACATTAGGTCTTTATTGCAAAATACTTCATAAGGGCACGTGGGGCCTTCATACCATTCCCTAGCATAGAAAGCCTTCCGCTGCATTAGATTAGGTACAGTCCCACATCTAGTTCATCCTCCTTGAAGCATGCTAGTTTTCGGCACACTGTGTATTGTGACCTCGCTCTAGAGAAGTCCAATATTAAAGATGATATTGTTAAATAGGGAAAAAACCACCTAAAGTAAATCACTTCCAGAAGCACAAAACCAGGGCTGCTTATTTTCCCTCCCTACAGGAGAAATGAATTGCTATTGCTAGAAGCATGCCCAATCGGTCCTTCAGCAGTCGTCACCTTCATATCATGCCTAACCAAATCGAGCTCAGCTCAAAATCACTTTGCTTTTAATACAACACACTCTTCAGCATTGTAGAGGTTGTCTGTATCCATTTTCACAACTGCTGTTTATAATCTCTTTCATCTATATGACATTTCTCTTGTGAAACAGAGGAAAGCTTTTAGCTGAATTATTCTTTCTTCACCATGAGCTAATAACTGCTGCTACTGCGAAGCTGCATGCTCACTTCTGACTGACCTCACAGGACTTCGTATTCTAGCCTTGGAAGAACTGAACAAAGCTTCAGTGCAGAACAGCTGATACTTGCTATTTTCAGGAACAGAAGTTATACTAATCAGAACAAGTAAAAGCTACATCTAGGCAATGCAAATCCAGTGTCACCTTGTTCACATACCATTCATAACCCAATCACATTAAAACGCTGTACCCTCCTGCCACACAGCCTCTCAGCAACAAGTTTTCAAAGACTGAATGTTTGTAACTATTGAAGCTCTGCTGTGCAAAGGTTTCCCGTAAGGACAATCTTGTATTTTACCCTCTATTAACTCTAGCCAACAAGTGCTGTTTGTGGGAAGGGCAATCGAAAGATGTGTACTTTGAAGAGTCAGTCAAACCCAAAGACAGGTTACTCTTACTTTTGAACTTGTGCTCCCCCAGTCTTTGGTTTTAAGTCACACAGCCAGAAGTGAACCCATTACATAGTCATCAACAGTACACAGAGACCTAGCAAGAGAGTACGTGTGCAGGAGGAGAGAGGACGCACAATGGTGTACTGCAGCTGAAGAGCTGGGACAGTGCTGCTCCAGCTATTCCCCTCCCCTCAAAGCACACTAATCTGCTGCTTTGGAAGCCCCTACTGCTCTTGACTGTACTATTTGCTTACTACGAGGACCAATACCTATTCTAGGCCACCAAGTAATAGGATTAAAACGGTCTAATTCCAAGTGTTACTTACAGTTTGCCAGAGAAGTTACAAATTGGTCCCCCAAAGCATGTGAATGATCTCAAGACCCAGTACTAACCTGTATGAAGCTGCATCAGTAGACGTCTAACAAAATACATGGCAAAGGTAAGGGAGGCATAAAATTCCGAACTGTACCTTGTCAACAGCGAACAAGTCATCTAAGAAAAGCAGGACCTCTTCAACACAGTATTAGCATATGCCAGTGACTGAAGTGAAAAATGCAAGGATACCACTTAGCGATGTATTTATAAAACAAATGAAATGAGCAGCTTTGCTTTACAAGTTTTTCTGGAAGCGGGCATGCTCGCTGTCAGCATCCCCATTCCTGTCCCTCAAGGTTTAAGCTTGTGACAAGTCACATGCAAGCTTTTCAGTGATGACCTTGGGACAGAGTAAGAATAAACACAAGGATATTTTTTGATAAAAGGAAAAGCATCCTCAACACACATGAGACTTAGGGTATCAAACGGTACAAGCAAAACAGGATTTGACCACACAAAGTACACCTGGACACCAACCAAAGTTTCTGCCTCAAGCTGGGAGCTCAGACTGAATCCTCCCCTGCTTCACTTGCCTTGCTGACCACAGGACAAATAAGCCGCAAGTATGACAGTGCAGAATAACCAAACACAACTCTAGATAACATCTCGAGAAGCACTTCTACTAAACATGAAGCAAGACTGCAACTCTACTACATGCTAGAGAAGTCTCCTTTGGAGGGTCTCATACCCATACTAATCACTGATACTCAAGACAAACATCAGAACCAAAACACGCACAGACAATACCAAGAAGAAAACCGACCCAAGACAAGGGCTGGTTCAGCCTACCTAAACAGCTGCTGCCTACAAGCATGCCTGCCGTATTTTGCAAACGGTTGTAAAAGTTCTCTGTTGGCACTCTGAACTAGCAAACCCCACCTTCAGCAAGGCACACTGGCTCAGGCTCAGCGCCATGCTGTGCTCACACAGCCTCTCCTTAGCTTAGGGTACAGGAAAAGAAGGTTGCATCCTCTCAAAGCAGCGAGCTGCTATGTGCTATCGCTACTGAGGAGTAAGGACCAACCAAGTTAGAGCAGCATTAATTCCATAATAGCTGTGTATAAACCAGCCATCACTTAGTTTGACCTGGATAATAAAAGTTCCTGACTTCTACGGCAAAATTTGTTCTCAAGTAACCTTGTAATCATAGTTGAAAACAGCCTGCTGTTAAGATGGAGCATGAAACAGCTTAAGCAAGATGCTGCTTTCAGCAACAAAAAACAAATCTTAAAAGCCTAGAAAGTAATTCCTAGACTTATACACATATTTTAAAGTAGAATCAAGAGGACTTTCACAGTATCTACTCATTTTTAAATTTCAGCTGAAAACGGAAGACTCTGCATCCCTGATTCTGCCAAGATAGGAAAGGAGCAGCTATTTGGTTCTACAAGGGAAGCGCATCGATCAAAGGCAACAAAGTCTTAGATTTCTCAGACTTATTTACTCAGAGTAAACAGCCTGTTCTTCATATTTTAAGGAAAAAAAAAAAAAAAGCCTTCCACTTCTACATGTGTGACCTACTGCCTGTACATGCCTAGGGGATTACAGTTTAACTTCCAGAATGCACTGTTTCCTTTTAGCAACAAACATTAAACATGCAGATGTTTGATGCTCTGATTTGCTTCAACAAATACAGATTTTTAGCTTCTAGAGTTTGAAGTTTCTGCTCTCTGATTTTACATCAGTATTGAGATGCTGTGAATAAAGCCTACAGCTGGATACAAATCTGCACTCCAAGAAAGTCAAAAGCACTCCAAGGAATAGGATAGTCACAGAGAATCAACTCGCGCATGTTTTTCTTCTTAGCTTAAATGAAGCAAAACCTTTACTCTATCCAGTGATACTCAAGATTTCACTGAAAAATCTATGAATCTTTCCTCAAATGTAACCTTTTCTGCTATTTTTTTTTTCTACATTGCATTTAATGTTCTATTCAGACACAATACTTCTGGTGTTTGATAAATCTGCTTGCAAGCTCTGAACTGCCACTGATCACATATTCTCAGTATGCAGCGTGTAAGATCCATCACAAACTAAGCACAAGACAACGATCTCCAAGAAGCCACCGTTAATATCAAAAAAAAATAAATCAGCTTCTCCAGAACAGCAGCCTTCCAGCTATGACTGTTGAAGTAAATGATTCTCAGAGAGAATCATGACCTTGAACGTATTTAACGGGTTTCACCAATATATCTACACCATATAGTGCAGAAAATTACAAAATCGCTAAACAAAACTTCAGCTTGATATCAAACAGAAAATCCGTGTAAGTGCAACATTAAGTCCCCAGTTTAATGCCACAGACAGGAGGGCTCTCCCTCTGCCTTCAGTCCATAAACCGACAGCCATCAAGGACAAGCAGACATACCACATCACATCTGCGTTTGCCAGTACAACTGGAAAACTGCATCAGCCTCTCTTGCTGTGCAGCTCAGGACAATTAACAAAAGAGTTCCGTGAAAACCCAACCAGGTAAGTTAAAAACTGGAAATGTGCTTAAAAGTCGGAAACACTTCAGGAACTTTATGTAGCTTCTCAAGGAGGTAGTGTGGTTAAGGAGCAGCTTTGATCAGTCAGGAAAAAGGCAGTATTGAGAAACAGGAGTCTAAAAATGGAGGTCCCTCCAGATTAACACAAAGTGGTCCATCGATAGAACAACTTCCCAAAAGTTACCAAAGCATTTGTCACTGTAAACATAGCTGAGAACTGTATTCTATTTTTTCAAAAGGTTAAATTTAAGCAGAAGTACAGTCTGTTTATTAAGGATATCCAATTCATAGTGGCTCCTTTGGGCACTGCAGCCTCCAAATTAACGGATTCATTTATTGTAGTGGTTGATTCTGGGAAATTTATACATAAAATGTTGACAGCAATTTCAAAGTGACCACTGTAACAACACTGAGCAACAGCCCTTAGAATTTTGGCTAGTTAGATAAAAAAGTTTAGATATCACAAAACCCATTAAGTCTATCAAAGTCTTCCTCAGCTGGGGATGCACCAGGCTGCACTTCCTTGCTAAGCAGCAGCTAACAAAGTCTTTGGTTAGTAAGAAATATTAGATTTACATGCACACACCTAATAGAAAGCCTATCTGGAACTCCTTAAAACTGGTTGCAATCACACTGAAAGCATCTAACATCAAGTTCAAAATCCTTTCACTGCTAGAGAACTCAGCCATTGACTAGAACTTATGCTTTTTTGGTGCTCCTTCAACTTACATCCTTTTAATCGAGTGGCTTTTCTGAGAAGTTAAAGCTGCCCTTCAACATCACTGAATATTGGAAAAGTCTACAAAAATACATTCATGCGGTCCCAAGGGAATCAAGATTTAATAGCACCAGGCCCTTGACACCTGCCCTTAGTGGAAGCTGCCCCACGCAGCCAGGGACCAGCACCCTGCACACGAGACAAAGCCATGCTGGCCTGAACGCCATTATGCCAGCATAAATTATTCACAGTGCAATTCAGTTTTGGGGGAAAAAGGGGGTACTGGGAGGAGGGGAGCAGGACATGCACCTCAAAGGTTAATTTTTGTTTCCCTAGCACAGTTTTAACTGTAAGTTGCTCAGATACCAGACAAGTCAAACGAAGGCTACTGACAACACCCCATTCAGGTACTCGTTTCTGTATTCAACATCTTTAAAACTCCCCCTAAACCCATGTTCTAAGAAATATATAATGGGTCATTACTTTGACAGGCCTTCAAATAAAGCTGCTTTTAGAGAAAAAAAAAAAAAAAACAACCCACACCACAGAATATGAATGTTTCTTCTTCACCAAGAAATCCATGGCCTTTTGTGAACAGATGATGCTAGGAGCAGATGTGCACAATCAGATTCACAACCAGCAGATGATCTCTTCTTTACCGGCCATCTTGACCTGTCTGGCTTGATTTACATAAACTGGTTTTATTCACTACAACATTGATTATGTAAGCCTCAACAAAACCTAAACCAAACATGCACTGCCACATCACTGATGGAAAATACGCAAGGGACTACTGGGAGAAGGTTATTAGAAATGTATTTGCTGCAATGATTGACTTGAAACGCCTTAGGCTTTACCCTCTGATCACATTAACGCACAAACAAGTAATCACAACTATTGCAAGCAACACGGGAGAACTACCTACTGCCAAAAGAACGTCTTCCCTCGATTTAAAGGTCAAGTATAGAACAACCCTACTTTAATACTGCTGAGACAAAGTAAGAGAAAAAGATAAAGTTTTGTCATCTTAAAAACAGGACTCTCAGCAGTTTGCCAGGTACGCCAGTTCTTTTGTTCGTGATCCCTTTCACCATCTAATTTAAAAGTCTCACAGCTCAAGACAGAAGTTATTCATCGACATCGCATTTAAAAAAGAAACAAAACAAACAACCAACCCACAGTATCTAAAAAAAAAAAAAAAAAAAAAAAATGGTTGCTTTGGTTTGGGGTTTCAGGGGTTTGGTTTTTTTTTGGGGGGGGGGCGTGTTCTTTTTTGTTGTTTTGTTTTGGGTTGTTGGGTTTTAGGTTTTTTTGTTTTGTTGGGGTTTTGGGGGGGTTGTTGGGTATTAAAAAAAAAACCCAACACAATAAACAAAGAACTCTAGCTGTGAGGTCACTATCAATTTTAATCAGGCAGTTGTAACAAGAGCTGCAATGCTACACTTCTGCCAGTCCACAGGTCTCAGTTTCACTACGGGGAAGACAACAGATTTACATTGTCTTATTTAAATGGAATGCCAGATTACAAGAATTTAATATAAAACAGGTATTAACATTTTTGTTGTTATTGTTAGAATACTGAACAGATACTTAAGCTGTTCCAAGAGTTCCTAGTCACAAATGTTGAGTCACCAAAGAGAGAGATATGTCTGTATTATTTATGGCATTGCATACAACATTTACGACATCTCTGATAGGAAATGCAGTAATCAACTCCTAAAGTGTCAAATGGATCTTAAAACCCCAATCTTCAGTCCAAAAATGGAAAACGTAGTTACTGAAGTCATGGCATTTCCTGGACGGCTTCCATCACGTCTACCTATGACTACAACACACCTACCAAGCACACCGAGTCAGTAGCCGATGCCCTATTGTTTCAGCGTAGCCTACGGACCCGAGTGTCAAATGGATCTTAAAACCCCAATCTTCAGTCCAAAAATGGAAAACGTAGTTACTGAAGTCACGGCATTTCCTTCCATCACGTCTACCTATGACTACAACACACCTACCAAGCACACCGAGTCAGTAGCCGATGCCCTATTGTTTCAGCGTAGCCTACGGAGCCGCACTGACCAGAGAGACGCAGCTGCCTGTCTGCAGACTCCTTGTTCGCAATTGTACTACAAGGACAAGCGGATTTGTTTGCTTTTTGAGTACACGTAACACCCAGAAGATATAACCTCAGTAGTTTTAGAGAACAGCTGATGCTCAAATAAAAACTAAACTCGGTCGTATAAAGTTTATTTAAATTTTATTGGCATGTTTTAAGACACAGCAGCAAAGATCAAGACCTCTAGCAGAACCGATAAGCTGAGATCAATGCATTTCCATATTAAAGGAAAAGCACACCAGACTTTGCTAGGTTAAGATCAGAGCCAAAACATTTCATACTTCTGTACTTTCAACTGCTGCTAAAAATAGTAAAGCAACAGAAAGGAAAATGCTTCCAGCTGTGCACAAAAAGCCTCTGCAGCACAACATCACTTTATGCACTCTAATTTAATTAAAGATTCAACATTATACTATGACTTTATTGTCAGAGTGGTGCACAGCTGAGGTTACCCTCCATTTCCACAACTGAAACAGTAAGAACGTTGCTTTATTAAATTTAGTTTGATATGGATATTTCTCCTGAATCAAGACACTCCACTTGGATTTAAGTCTTTCGAATGCCAGCTATGCCACATCCATGGTAAGAGCTGTATTTTATTCCATGGTAACTGTATCTTGACCTAGTCTCCTGATAAGAAACATTTAGCATCCCTTCAGAAAAAAAGGTACACCACTGGACACATGAGTACCCAGTCTTCACTGCTCTTTTCATCTGCTCCCAGCAATTCAAACAGTTATTCTGCAGAGGTGAACGTAGTTCTTCATGAAATGACTTGAACAAAACAAAACCAAAACAAACAAAATCCCCCCCTACAAACAAACAGCACCCTAACAAACCGGGATAAGGTTTTTCTACGACCTTGCAGCAAATATGTAACAGATGCCGGAGGAGGCTGAACAACGCAGAAAGGCTGTAACTGTTCTGCTTCACGGCTGGCTCGAAACCTTTCTATTGTATTTATTATTAAAATTTATTCCATTAACCATATGTTTCCACATATTAAACTATCAAAATTAAGGATCTCTCATAAGGTTCACGAGGGCTCTCAGCAAGCACGGCTTAGATGTTTCTCCCTCATCTGCTTCTACGGTGTTCAGCAGAAAGGCTTCAAGCTTTAACAGCAGGGCAAGAACATAATACCAAGCGGATTACTTTAAGATCCGTATCAAGCTGAGAAAATAAACATTTCCACTACGAATCTGAATGTAAGTGCTTCACCCTCCTCCCCCCCGCCTCTCCTCCTAATGCCGAAGTCATCTCCCCTGCAATCTGCAAGGAGGACACCGGCTCTCGCGGCGAGGCCGCCAGGGAGAGCTCAGCAGGCGGCG
>JMFS01081056.1:0-22040 GCA_000699545.1 Podiceps cristatus
CTGGCTGGGGTTAAACCGTGACAGGAAGAAACCTGGGAGAACACATAATCATGCTCATCGAGTATAAAGCGAAAAAACGGCAGCGACCATGGTAAAGGTTATTCAAAGCTAGGCAACTTTCAGCTTCATCTGGAAGACAGATTTCTTCATCTCTAGATTTTTATCGTAGAATTTTATACAGTGTACTGTGCACTGGGATGATACCTTTTTAGGATAATTTGTTCAGTCAATCTATGTTTAAAAAAACATCCTTTCTTGTTTTAAACAGAGTGATGGTACAAAATGGAAGAAGGACCCTTGGCATTTCCAAGTTTGCACTGCCAGTATCCCATTATTTTAATCTAAGGTTATCAATACGCTTGAGTTGCAAGTTTTGGTTTTATGGGTGCTTCACATGGGCAGTGCCAAAGAGGAAAAGAGCTCTAAGTATAAAAGAAAGATGAATACTAAGAAAGGGGGGACCTACTGATTCTTGATCTGGACCACGTGGAAAGTGTTCCCCTCTCTCTTTTTCAAAGAGAGCCCTAGGAGGCCAGAACCAGATGAAATAACAATTTATGACTAAAGTCCTCCAATTTTTCCATTTCTGTGAAGCATCTAGCCCCCTTCTCGTCTGAGAAGTCCAAAATCCACAGTCTGTTCCTCAGTAGGTAGCCCTGACCTCCCGAAAAAATAAGTTTGCATTGTGATTCAGACGCTTGATGGGAGTCCTTCACCCTCCAAACCTGAAGCCAGACATTAATACAATTCCGGTGAGTTGAGAAGAAGAAAAGGATATCAAGGATTAAAAATCGTAAGTAGATGGACTAAAAGGCCAACATAAGGAGAGCAAGCTGGTAATGTTGCTACATTCAGTGTCTGTTTTTGAACTCAACATGTGTGTTTGCCAAGCAAAAATTCAACCCAGGCCAGCAGGTTTGCTAGTATATGAGGAAACAGCTCAGCTGCATGTAACTAGAAGCCCAAAACATCAATACTCCCCTCTAGACAAGTGCAGAGTGAGAAGACGTATGGAAAAAAAAAATTCAAGTTTCACTTGTATACCACCACTACCTGATAATGAAATCTTGGAGTCTCAAAACTAAGAAAACCTCACTGACTACGGAGGTCAATGAGAGTTTTTGTCTATGATTGTAATAGCTGGGCTCTCATTAACTTACTAATTTAATTCAATCAACAGTCAAGCAAGCAAGCTGTCTTCTCCCAAGTGCTGCAGGGATCAGAGCCTAATGTATCAGAGAAATGATTAAAAGAAAACCACTGACCATAAAAAAACCCCAAAACACCAAAGAAACAAAAAACCCCCAAAATCGCCTCCACAACAGTTGTAAAGACAGGTCCCACTCTAGTGAATCACAAAATATTTTATTAATTCTAACATCAATTTCACCAGTCCAGCCCACAGAGATAAAACTTTAAAGGTGCTCACAAAAATATCCTATCTACATGGGTTTAGAAAGACCTTGGAAGAACCTACATCTGTACCTCCTACAGGCAGAACCCGCCGCCCCCACCCTAATCATATAAATAGGTATGCCAAAATGGCACGAGCTTATGAGGATTCAAAGAAAAAGCTGTACATTTTTTTTTTGTAGAAAACATGAATAAAGGCAAATAACAAAATACATCCCAAACTAATTGAAACAGATGCCAAGACTTCTGAAGGGAAAAATGTTTAATACACATAAACATACCTCCAACTGATACAGAAAGAAACTTTCCTATTGAGTTGAAACCCTTTTAATCAACATTGCAATGATGATGGTCAATGACCAATGACCCTATACACACTACTTGTCTGTTTGGGTAAGGCAGATCCCACACACCATGGCAGAAAACATCTTGTACCGCTGCAGATTAAATCCCATGTTTTCAATAGGACTATATGTGTTGACATGGTCAACTTAACAGAAAAGAAGTTCCCAGACAAAATGCAAGTTACATCTGAAAGACAATTCTTTTTGTATTAATATCAGCTGCATATCACATCAATTAGTTGCGAAACAATTTTTGCTTATATAATCATTTTTATATGAACCATTGAAACATCTACAATTTAATGAAAGATACAATTTCTTAGATTCATTTTCTCAAACTAATTCTGAAATTTGTCAGAAGAATTATTGCTAGGTCTGATCTTGCAAGTTTTATGCATGTTGAAAATCATATAATGTTGAAGTAAGTTGTGCAGTATGCGACACAGCTGCACATGAGAATCTAAATAGCTTTTCCCAGAGCATCACCTTTAAATATTGTTGCCTTATTTCTTTAAGATGAGAAGATCCCCATTTTACTCCAAAATCAGACTCAAGCATGATTAGAAACTTGTCAAGTGCCATGAGCATCTAAAATTGTCGCAACATTTAAGGTATAGAATTGTCAAGCATGTGCAATCTGTGTGCATCTAGGTTGTTATCTGTGCAAAACCATGCAGACCTGCCCTGCCTTCATGTGCAAATCCACACTGTCTTCAGTGAGGGTTTTGTGGGAGTCACTTAGGGCAGAATCTGGCCTACATTTACCTTCTTGGTATTTAAAAGACAGGAAGAATTATTAACTACTATCCGTTAAAAGGCCCAACTGCAGAATGTTTTAGTAGAAAAATAAACATTTTAAGTTCTTGGCAGATAACATTAGTGCAATTATTTTGACTGCCTTACTTTCACACAGTAGTTTAAAAAAATATATTATCACTTGTGAAAAGAACTTAAGACACTTCAAAAGCAGTTATGTAGCTGCCAAATAAAGAGAAAAGGAGCAGATTCTGTGGCATGATACAACCACTGCACTTTGCATAGCTCTCAACGCTCAGTGCCTTTTAATGCTCCAGAAAACGAAATCCAAGGATTGTAAACTAATTGCAGTTCTTTCCATACAAAAATATACCACTGGTGTGATTTTCAAAAGGCTGACTGCTGACTAGAAAGAGCATATTTTCAACATTCAGCTATATCCTAGATGACACCTGGATCAACTTCTTTCTTTGAAGAACCATTTTTGGTAGTCCGAGTTGGTACACGGTCGTAACAATGGTGCTGGGTTACCATTGTAGGCGTTTGACTCAGCTTGTACGCACTTCTGGGTTTGTAGATGAAACAAGGTACCATCCTACAAAAGACAGAAATAAGTTTTGCTTTTCAGGTCTTAAAAATCACAGGCATATCACTGTGCTGCAAAAGTAACAGAAGACATCCGTAACAAATATCATACATATCCTTCGTATGGGGGCCATGCAGTGAAGCCAAAATGCCTAACTTGAGTATCTCTGAAACTTCACCAAAAGACCCTGCTTTTAAACTTACACTAGCATTGCTTTAGAGTGATTCGTGTCTTGACATCTAAGCCTGTAAAGGATGTGCTACCTTCATTCACTGTCATTGCCTTTTGTTACCGCACCAGAATACGGGCAGAGAAAACCAAAGCCAAGTACAGGCATTACTCAAATTCACCAACTTATTGCACGTCTTGCAAGTGAAATGTAAATGTTGTTAAAGTGTAGATGTTGGATATATTTTTAGCAAAAAAATTTCCCCTTTCTTCACAGGGTATATTTTTAGTGGAAAAGGCACAACTAACTAAGCGTCCTCCTTGCCTGCAGGTGTGTGTGGAGCTAGCTTGCTTTGCTGGAGGGCAGCACAGCTGCCTCAGATGCGCGAGGTCTGACAGGCCTCCACAGTCAGATTCCCTAAAGGACACATTTTGAGGCCTCAGGCCCTCCTATTATGGGAGTCCCCAAGAACATTTCATCTCCAGTTCGTGTTGCTCACTCCAATCTGGGAGCACTGTCAACCAGGACTGCGAGCTGCAAAAAGGTGGCGTAGCCAGCTGTGTGGAGAGCTGCCCTGCTCCGAGACCATTCCTTTGGACCGGATGACATTCCTACACATAACCATTTCCAAAGCCTCTGGTGGCTTCAAAATAAAAATGCCAACACCCCGTTTCTGAGCATAACCCTGACTCCTTTGAAAGTCTCCTCCTGTTTTCAGAAACATCACACTAATTGCTCCTCGAGCTGCAACCCCTGAAGCCCAACAGCATGTGCTTGCTCACGGGCTCGCTGGCGGACTTGGCTGCTGAATGACTTCCCTGTTTCCATCATGATAATTCATATTTGTGAGTGGACTAATCAATATCTGCCTCACGCATTTTTGACTTGGTGCCTGTAAGAACCTAATTCTTGCCATGCTGCTGGGAAGGCTGTTCAGATCTTTGATTATGCTACATCTGTAAGGACAGCTTTTCCAGTGTCTTGACACTCCTCCGCACAAAGCAAGAGAAATGTGGCACCAACACCTCACCCATCACTTGCCTCGAAAGGTGAGGATTGATGATTTTGATTTAATGCAATAGAAGAAGAGGAATTGGAGCAAAGCAGTACCTTCAAATCACACACAGGCACAAAGTGATCATGAGAAAGAAGATTTAAGATAATTCCTGAAGTTTCAGATGCTAAAAGTTAATGGTTAGGAATGCAGTGGAAATAAATGTATTCCAAAACTGTGTTTTCTCAATTATTTCCTGAAGTGACTGAAGGTCGTTCATTATGTGCCATTTTAGGGATTAATGCATATGACCTTGAAAAATTTTGTTAGAAGTCAGCATTAAAAATGAAACGTCATGTATAAAGTCAGTCTTAAATATTTTGTTTTACTCAGTAACATCACTGTGAGCTTCAGTCTGAACTACATTTAGTGAATGGACAAAAGTTTTCATATTTTTCTTTAGAAAAATATGCCATATGCCATTCTTTAGAAAAATATGCCAGAAATTCTCTGCCACCTATCACTGATGGTAGTATCTAAGCATGAAATTTGTCAGCCATGGAGCCTGTAGAGTTTAGATGCATTATGCAGACACATTATGTAAATATATCATTTTGATATATTATGTGACCTTTTCCCTTAGCCAAATAATAACACTCCAGAACCTGACCAGAGCCATCATTTTTCATCCAATTCATTTTCTCTTAGGCATCTCTCTTCAGAGATTAAAAACTACTAAACACAAGGTTTTCTAAGATCATGTTATGCTTATTAAATATACTCCATACTTCTCAGTATTTCTCCCCTTTGGGAGCAGGCATTAACGTTGAAGAGTTACAGATTTGCCAAATCCCCACAGCCATAAGATGTGTCCTATGTAGGGGCAGGAGTAGGGCAGAAGGTATTTTTTGATGCATCAAATTACACAACTGCACATTATATTGCAAAAAAGCTCAGGGAGCACTTCAGGTGCTCATGGGGAAGGTCACAAGAGACAGTTTGCAGAGGAGAAGGAGCAGCTGCCCAAAAGCAGGGAAGAGTGTAAAGTAATGGTATAAACACTGGGAAATAAAAGAAGTCAATACAAGGAGAGCAGAAGTAGGCCAGCCATGAAACTGGCTGGGGAAGGGGTACATGGAGGCACCTGAGTTTTTAGGAGAAGACAGTAGGGGTGAGACACGAGAGAGAACCGAGCAACCCGCAGAAAGCGCTAAATGTGGGCAGGGCAGAGAGACCTCTGCCAACCTTCCCAACTCCTTTGAGGCTAAGAAAGGTGCTTTCCTTCCTCTCGTCTTCCTATTCTTTATGACTGGCCACTCTTCATCTGCACACTGCTGCTACCTTTTAACGTTCAGACATTAAAAGCCAAGATAGCATATTTCTCCCAGAGATCTATGCCGATGTTGTGGCGTGCACGATGAGTAAGCAGTAAGACAAAAAGAAAAAACCTCAACAATCCTCCTTCCACCCACTCCAAAAAAAACCCAAACCCAAAACCAAGCAGGCACACTTACCTCTCTGAAAACAAACTTCTGGTTTTCAGGAATACTGTGGACATTTTCTTGACACAAGTACATTGTCAAATAGTCGGTCCCTGAATCAACTGCTGCACAGGCTTCTGGTTGTCGGGTGTTGTAACGTATTTCATTATGGGATGTGTACTCAAAAAACTACAAACCCAAGACAAACAAAGGACAACAGTCATTTAATATGTACACAAGAAGTATTTATAAGAAGGATACACTAAGATACTATAATTAAGTTCACATATTAAAGTTGCTATTGTGAAGAAATTGTGTCAAAAATATTCAAGGAGCCTTAACTTCTGTCATTTGCTTACTATTTCGCAGAAAAACAATCTCACCACAGAACTGGTTTACTCTGGCAGCACTTAAAACGTACGAAACGCTGAATAAATGCTCTGGAAAACAGACATTCTGGGATTAAAGTAGATACAAAATTTGACTGTAATATTCTACTTTCACATTCAAGATCACCCTTAAAAATAGGACGTAAAACAGTTTATAGCCTGACATTATGCCTTATTAATTCAGTTGTCACAAAACAGTGTGACTTTTAATTAAGGAGTTCCTCACTGCACAGTTCAAATGCAGTTTGGTCAAGGTTCATTTCCAGTTACAAGGTACCCAGGATGCATGGTGATGAGTGTTTTATTACATAACATTTTAAGATACTATTTGAAGCAAATCAGCTACAGCTGCTTTTAAACATGAACAGAACTTTATTAAGGGTAATTTACTGTCTTTGCTTGCTGTACAATATTCTACAGAGGTGTTCTGAACATGCTCTAAACCATCTTGATTTCTGTAGCAATTATAGTTGAAGACTTCCTTAAAATTTTTATATTTATCATGGACATTTGCCAAATTTTGGACTTCATTAAAGAGCAGCAGAGTCTGAGAGTTGTTTGTATTTAGCATGCTTGTAAATAATTTAGATGACTATAGTGCACGGATGTGTTTTTAGATCTGATTTAGATTATACTCAGTAGAACAGAGAAGCATTTTATACATGTCAGAAAATCGCTTGTTACCAAGAGTATAGCTGCATTAGTAGAAACCAATAAAAGGATGAGGGAGAGAAGGAATCCTCTTTTGTTTTGTTTCACCCCTGGAGAAAGGGTCTGTAAGGCCATATGAAGGGGGCCGTACCAATTCAGAAATGTTGTATATACTTGAACTTACCATAGAACCATCCTTAACAACCACCAAGGCTAATTAACCCTGAAAGATAAACTGGAATTGGAGTTTTAATGTAAACAGGACGACATGGTTACAAAGTCTGCAGTCATCCATTGCCAGGTGTAAGAGCTGCAATCCAGACTACGACGATGGCAGTTGTTTCCTCCTTTTATCGCAATCAGGAATTTCTCTGCCGAGGTGGCTGTCGCTGTTGTACACACACCAATGCTGACCACTGCATCAGTCTGTAGAGCTTCATGGTTTTTTTGTCCGGCAGTGACGCAAGTAACCAAGCCCCCAGAATTAACCTGTTTGCCACCATTTGTTTGTGGTAAGCCACCAAGGGAAGTGAATGTTTTGAGAAAGTAACTTCAAGTTTGAAGTCTACCTGCTAACATAACACCCAGGAGACTCTGATTTCCCCTTGAAATCTATTGCTGGGACCTGCTCCCATGATGTAGGCTGCACTGCCTTTACATTTGCTTTATGCCAGAAATGTTTCATGATCAATAAAAGTCAATTGCAATAAAATTGGCCCATTTTTTTTATTATTATTATTTTTTACCCTAATAGGCAGGGGCTATTCCCTGGCCTTCAGGCTTTAGTTCCTGGGTTCAGTGTCTGATTGGCGTATGCAAAGCGTGCTACTTCGGGCAGCACAGCGAGCTATACAGGCACTCATTTTAAGCCTGATTTGTGCATAAAGAAAAAGCTTCACTCCTGCTCATTTGTATCTGGATGGACACTTTTTTACAGCTGCCACTTTTACAAGGGCACATTTAGAGCCTTGCTCATTAGTGGTTTTATTAGATATAATAACTCTTTTTAGCAATTTGTATTCAGTATCAATGAAAGCCTGCAAGCTGCTGGTTGTACCAGATTCATCAAGAGTAGATGGAACAGCTACTAGGTCAGAGCGCTCCTTCCTACTGACATCTTTCCTGAATGGCCTCTCAAGGACTTGCACCAGATTTTGGAGGAGAGGAGCATGTAAAATGGTTAATTTCTGGACAACATTAAGGACTGGGATTATAGTATTAGCAACCAAGCACTCCTGCCTCCTTGCCTGATGAACATAATAGGAAAAATAGCAACAAATTACCAGGGACCTTAGTTTTCTGAGAGTGGTTTTACTTACTGAGACATAAATGGGAGCAGGTGCTGGACTTCATAAATAATCGAGAGCACAGAGCTCTCTCCTCTCGGCACAGTGCACACAGATATTCAGAGGTCACTTTAAGTGGAGAATTGCTTCCAGTGAAAAGAGCTTTTGCGGTTGTCCCCTGCATAAACAGCCAACTGCCACCAGCATATCATGCCAGCGTATGGGTGTACTGGAGTGTAAGACACATATGGCTGACCAAGTTAACCTTCATTAATGTTAAATCCTATCAAGATGTTTTTTGAGAATAATTTTATTGAGCTGTACTCTGGAGAATAAACTTCATTCCTTTATACCATGAGACAGTGTGATGTGCAGTAGTGAATACTATTTGAGGAAGAAAGTGATGAATGGTGGAACAAACTCTGCAACTGGAGGAAGAGATGAGAAGACTAGAAGATTAAAAACGTGAGCTAGCCAGGAAAGAGAAGAGGCATGTGAAAAGGAGCAAAACGTGACCTATTGTGAGTAGTAACTGGTGGGAGGGATAAGTGAGGGGAGAGACAGAGTAAGGGCATCAGAGAAAGACTGGGAGCCAGCCAACACGGAAAAGAAAGTGGTAAACAGCACGGAGTGAAGAAACTGGAGCCGTCTGTGACGTGGGGCAGGGCAGGGGACTGGAGTGAAGCTTTGTAATGAGGTTTGCTGCTAAAGCTATATATAGGGTAATGAGTGATGAGAGCAGACCAGAGGAGAGCAGGCAGAAGAGCTTGGGATTAGGGTGGCAGATTCCCTTCCAAGGACAAAACAGAAGTTAAGGGCTGCCTGTTGTCAGCAAACAGCTGTGAAACTCTGTGGCAAAGTGCCTTGCTCTCCTTCACATTGATACAACTAGAGGATGACCAACCTCGTCACCATCAGTTCCACCAGCTGACAGTGGTGAGCGTACACGTGGGAGATTTGACTGTTTCGGACCTGCCACTGCCACCTGCCAAGTGGGCTAAGGAATTCACACCAGCAGGAGCAGCCTGTTACCTTTTAAGAATGACTGTCAAAAGGGCGCTGGGATGGGAAGGAAATGCAGAGAAATGTCCTGCTGGTACGTTTCACGGCTATTTGTGAGCCAGAAAAAAAGAGGTGCGAGTTCAGCAATCCTGATTTCCGTTTCCCATCTCACTTGTGCTTCTACATCTTGTCTGATTTTATCTTCCCTCTGTTCCCACACCCACAGCATTTCCTGCTGTCCACTTTTTCTCTTGCAACTACTACCTGTCACCCCTACTTATGCCCCCATTTGCCAGCTGGTATCTCTGCTCCCACTTTCTGTCCCGCTGCCACTAAAGAGGTCTCCAGTGATTCTGCTTGTTTCACGTTCCCTCCCTACGGCTCCCAAGTACTCCTTCCTCTGTTACGCATGCCCTGCTCCTCACCTGTTGTCCTATTTCTGTCCCAAACTACTTCTGCCCTCTGTCACCTTGGCCCCCTTTCCCTGGCTCCTGGCAGCCCTCCCATGCTTCGTGCCTGTTTCACTAATAGTGTCGCCCCTTCCCTGTGTTTGGCCTTCTCTCTTCAGGCTCTGCAATTCTCTTGTGTCACCTCATATTTTCTTCTATCGGTTTACACTGCAGCCAGGCAGCTTCCCCATCTCTCCTTCCTGCGGCTGCCTGGATGCCGGCAGAGGGAGCAGGCGTTGCTCTCACTCCCGTGCCTGCCATCACCTGTATGCGGGCACATCGCACCGTCGGCAGAGACCTAAGAGCATTAACATCCAGGGATTTGATACCCTTGAGGTAAATTCAGTTAATCTTTTAGTGTTCGCTAAACAAAAGATAACTTTAGGAATGTCATCTCGTAAGAACTATTTTCCTGTGAATTATACTTCTCTTTCGATTTCACCTGTTACCCTATGTCTGACCTCAAGAGACATCAAAATTAAAAGCACCCAGTGTGAGAATCAAAATTCGATGTAAGACCACCTCACTGTGACAGCACATTCTCTAAGCCATACTGCAATGCTTTTTACCATACTTTTTACATTACAGCCATAATCTTAGTCCAAATGAAAATAAAATACGAATCTTACCTGATTTTGTCCCATGCCATGACATGGGTACAGTATGATCCTCTGTCCGGTTACTTGATGTTCATTTGTAGGGTTATAATCAAAACAGAAGTTTGACATTCCTTTATTCTTCAGCTAATGAAAACAAAAGAATATTTTAAGGCATTAATGTAAAGTAAGGAAGATATGCTGTGTCACTTCACACCCATCCTGCTGGGCTGTGAGCTTTATATCCCAGAGCTGGGGTATAAACTAACTGGAAGAGATCAACTGGAATAGATCAAACAGATCCAAAGGCAACATCTCTCTCAGGGTCATGTGAAACAAAACTGTTGGGACCATCTTGATTTTGGGCATCGAAGCAGCCAGACACGATGGATTCCCCTAGGAATGACACCATGTTCCAGTGTATTTGCAAACGAGGAAGGTAGGAACTATGAAAACCTGTGTTGAAACCCAACAACCAGCAACTCATGCAAAACAAAAATGTTTGCTGTCCCTTGCACCCTCCGCCCCCCTCCTGGGATCTACTTGTTCAATTTTCTTATGAAAAGATGACTACATACTTTTCTCAGTCTGTCAAATGGGAGATGTTAGAAGGATTTGTTCTCAAAAGGACTCCAGTATTCTCTTGAGGTTGACCAAGCAGACAGATTTTTAAGACCAGAAATCCTCAAAGTGGGTAAGATATGTCTTTGCAAAGAGACACTAGATGTGATATTAAACATTCTTTACTACTGCTGCTGATCTCTGACACAACAGGTACATAACTTTTAGATTAAATTTTAAAATATTGTTACTTGATTTTAAAAGCATCAGGCTAATTATAATAAAGATTTGCATTTAAGTATTCAGGAGGCAAAACTAACTGGAAATAAGTTAAACAATGCCGTAACAATTACTGACTCCTAGTATTAGCCTCTCAACCAAATTTAAAATTACACAGAGCAAAACAGGTTCTGTAAACATAGGTTCAAGCTGAATGCCCCCATTACTGAATGTAATTATATCACAGACAAAAAGAGTAAGTAGCGTAAATCTCAGAAGAGTTACTTCAGCAAGGTGTAATTTCACTGCTCTTTCCTAGTCGTGATAATTGTATCCTCAGTTCTTAATGTGGAGAATGAATAGACACGAAGGGATTGAAGGCTAAAACCAAACAAGACAAACCCCGCAAGACCCAAACCCACCACGGAGCAAACCATACAAGCTGGAAAATTAAACACTTGTGTTCTACATATATTTTGCTTTCCCAACTTCTACTTTTATTGCTGCCTGACGTGCTCTTTCCACTGCTTTGTGCCCACTCCTGCTGATGCTTTGTGCCCACTCCTGCGGAAAGACAGCCAAGCTCTTGGCCAAGCCTGGGCTGCCAGCCCAAGACAACAGCAATACACTGGGGGGCTGGGGAGGACCACCGAGCCGCCATGGCTTGGGGCCCCCCTTGCAGGGCTGCTGGGGCTCTGAGGCTCTCCTGGCAGAGCCAAATATATAAACATAGGACTGAAGCCCTACCCTTACAGGCTTCGCCTCTTAATTCCTTTCTGAACATGTTTCCACTATGCATTTCAGGTTTCAGGACAGGATAAACTGACACCTTAATTTGGTGTGTGATAAAATTCATCCTTAGTTTTAGTGTCCAACTTTACCAAAAGCAAAAGAAATTCCCTGGGCACCCTTTCTATAGAAAGCGTTGTGTGGTTTGATAGGAACACACTAGACCACTGCACCCCTCCCCAGGCTGTCAAAAGACGACATTTCATTTACCTTCATGACACTAAGCAAGAATTACAAAAACAGGAAAGAAAAGTGTCTTTTACAGATGATTTTTAACACTACGATGGAACTATATAAACCAAACAATACGCTTCTCATGTTTTTACATCCTATATTAAGAAATGGCAACTTAAAGTCATAACCACATAAAAATGGTAATTGTATCTCTAAAAACATAAATGGGTTTCAGTTGTTGTCAGCAGCTGTCCTCAGGATCAGAGGGTCTCTCATTAGTATGTTTAACAACGTATGATTTTGCCTGTCTGTCTCCTGACTCCAAGGGAAGATAGAGGTAGCAAAGCACTTGTCCGTGGGTGCCCTTCCAGACAACCCAACGCCTTCGCTACTGCTCCAAGTGTGTGCTCTTCGCTGTCAGCCCCTAGCACGTGCTCCCTTCTGTGGTCTGGAATTTTAAGTAACCTGTTTTAAAGTGGCAGAACTATGGTAACTCTCCCATCTGTGTTACACAATGCCTAAATACAGACAACAAAACAAAAGCTGTGTAAAATATTACTAACTTAAGCTTCATTTCAGATGGTTTAAAACTGAGCCTGTACTCCCAGCATGCTACCACGTATGTTCTCTCATTTTTCTCTTTCACGCATAAATGCTTATGATAGGTACAGAAATATTGCTAAAGATACGTGGTCCATATTTCAACCCGGTTCTTTTAGTGTGTTTTATCAGACACCGATAGATTTTTTTTTTATACCCACACTTCATCAGAAAGCCTAATAGGTATTCAAGACCTAACTTGTGGGAATAGTGCATACTAAGCTGTTAAATGATCTGATCTGAAATGGCAAAGATTTGAAAATAATCAGATTTGAAAATCTCATCGCAGCACCACTTATGCAAAAAAACAAACAAATAAAATCCGCCCTCTTTTCCAAGACAGAAAAAAGTACGAGAGAATTTGTGAAAGTGGTATTTTTCTCTTGTTAAATGAGAATATACAGTTTAAGTTCCTTTTACGTACAATAGCTCTATCAAAACAGTAATCATCCGTTCATTTCTGAAGCTATCTTTGTTCTCATATCCACCAAAAACAAGTCATGCAATAAGAATAAAATTTTCTCTGTGACTTACCTTAATTCTTTTGCAGAATGCTGCATTAGAGAAACAGAAGCAAGAAAAAAAATGTTGATCACCTTGCCATTAAAACACATAGCTAAGTTCTAAAAAGTTCAGCCCATGCAGGATTACTGGCTGCATCATTTGCCTCCTATTGAAACGTTGCAGGTGTACTCTACACTGCCATTTAGTTACCACTCTGGAGTCTGGGACAGGTAATAAACAGCAACTACACCTCAGGCTTTTATCTCTTACTGCTTGGAGAAAGTTAAATCTGTTGTTTCCTAACATCTGGACACTTGCATATAACAACACAATACAGATGGCATTCTGTAAATAATTCTTTGGGGTTTGGGGTTTAAGATAAAATCCATTTCATGTAACTGTAAGCAAAGCCTCAACAGCAGATTTTTGACATTAAAACTTCATTACATTAGTTGATAAATACGGCCCGTGGAGCACAGCCAACCTCCTTCTTCATCCACAAAATAGATCTGAATCCTCTTTATTCCGCTACAGTGGCATTGGTGCTGATGCATGAATGGTATGGGCAGATGATACTGTGGGATGCAGTAAGATGTGAATTTGTAGCAAGTGAACAGCTTCATGGTACTGACCAGGTGAAAGCTTTTACCTCAAAGGTAACCCAAGCAGTGACAGGCAATGATTTTACTGTATGCCATTTTCATATCACCCTTTTCGGAGGAAAAAAAAAAACCAACATTGAGAATATCCTCAGATTTCTGCTAACTTCTTAAGTGCAATGCTGAAATGGGTATACAGCATCGATGACTAAGATCCTTTGAAGGAACTGATGATGAAATCCTGCTGTTGGAATTCAGTTGCTCACCTAGGCTAGTCCAGATCTCTCTGGGAGGCTCAAGAAGATACATGTCAAAGTGATGGTGTGTTCACTCGAAATTAATATCAAACACTTGAATTTATCCCATTTTCTTCAACAAAGTCTGTCTTGAGCTTTCAGAGGCTGTACAGCCAACAGAGCAGTGCATATTTGCTTATGATGGGCATCAGGTCGCCTGGTCTCAGCAGCCATAACCTTGGGTATCAATTCAATCTCAAGTGTCAGCTCTACAAATTGTATTATAATGCAGTTTTAGAGATATACCCTAGAGGAGGCTGTTTTGGAGCCTGATACCTCTGAGAACTTGTAACACCAGACATGCAATAGTCTTTTTGATCACATAACTTAAGCCACATAGCTAAGATCTCTTTCTATAAGCCTATCCATATATATCGTGTTATTTAGAGAATTTAAAAAATGGTCTCTTTCATGTCACAGCAAAACAAAATCCTTTACAGTTTTAAAGGCTTAAAATCTTCCTTCCCGATCTTTTCTTTTTTAAGGTTGTATCTGGCCTGAATTAAAAGAAAATTATGACCAAGCATTTGGAAAGTCATTGAAGACCAGATGGTCTTGGGAGAAAATGTGGAGCTAATAGAAAAAGTCAAGTTTTTGATCTCCCAACTGATTCAGTCACAGACACCTTTAAGGATATATGGTGAAAATAACCATCAGCTAGGTAGTCACAAGAGACATCTATCAGCTTAGCTGCTTCACATTCAGCTGGAAGACAGATCAGCTAGAAACTGAGAACAACAAAGAAAAACTTCTTGTATCAGAACATAATATGGTCTCACTGCCAAGTGATCAAACTTACAGAAAAGGAGAGATAAAACCCCCCATTTTTGTGTCAACACTGTCTTTTAAAAGCAATCTGGATGCCAAGTTCAAAGCCAAATTCACTGTCAAACCATCTTTTCCTCAGATATGCACCCTGAATGCCAGCTATACTCCGTACACCTTAGAGGGGAGAGGAACCCTGCATGTTCCCTTGCTTTGCACCTGAATTTTTCCACAGTCACCAATAACATGATGAGATGACAGCACTTCCCAGTTGCCCTTTGTTCAACTGGCTGCACAAGGCTGCAATGTCACAGTGATAATACTGAACGTGCAAGATGGCTGAAAGTCCTCCCTAGTGGTGCCCACACCATCCCTCCACAGGGCGCTAAGATTTTTAAGCAGACCTAGCCTGGGCTATGTAGGTTGACAACCCCCACAGACTTGGCGTTCAGGTCTTTTTAAGATTTCATACCAGCTGAAGCACAAGTACAGTGTGTACTTTGCTGGTAAGTGCATGCTCAAGGATGGCCAAATCAGATGCTATGTCAGAAAAAGAGACACGGCAGTGCCCTACTCAAGAACCTAAAAGTGATTATCAGCTTTTCCAGAAACACCGACATCTTATTATTTTAACCCACTGACTACCAGCTTCACTCCCACAAAAAAAGTCTTTTCTTTTTTTTTTTTTTTTTTTAAAGTCAAAATGTTTAGTTCATGTTCCACACAAAGTTCCAAAGTTGCATGGAGCCCAAGGACCAGAAACACACTGCTTGTACAGTTGCCCAAGCCACTGTATGGCTTAGAAAAAGCAGCTGCTTGAGCCACGTAAGGAGATAGAATCATACAACCACATAATGGTGTGGACTGGAAGAGACCTCTAAAGACCATCTAGTGCCAACCCCGCTGCCATGGGCAGGGACACCTTCTACTAGGCCAGGTTGCTCAAAGCCCCATCCAACCTGGCCTTGAACACTTCCAGGGATGGGGCAGCCACAACTTCTCTGGACAGCCTGTTCCAGTGTCTCACGATGATTATTGTAAAAAATTTCTTCCTTATATCTATATATAGATACAGGATAGACCATACCTATGCCCTACCCTAGCAGCTGAGGTGCTTTGAGAAGAAATTTAATGCACTCTCATTCAGAGCTCTAGGAGCTTCTAGTTCACGTTGCTTTAATATGCCACTGCACAAAACAATACTGGGAGCTCAGATGCTAAGTTGGATTAATGTCTCCAAATTGTCTCTGCTCTTTCATTAAAATAGTGAATAGGGACTTACGATGTGCTCCTACAAAGATGCTATGCAAAAAAGGGAATAGCCCTTGAAATTCTAGTAATTTATTTTTTATGTTGTCCATGCAGTTATCTTTCTATCTAATGTTGCTATCTCACACAGCACTTTAAATATTTTCCAAAATTTCATTTCATAATGGCCTCCGTAGCCTTAATGTTTGAAATTTTATGTTTTGAACTTCACTCCACTCTTCCAGTACCATAACTTTTGTGCAAAAATCTGACCTGTTAACCCCCCCCCAAAAAAAAACCCCAAAACAACAACCACCTCCCCAACATTTTATGAACAAGAACACTAGTAATTTTGATAGTATCCTTTCTCAAAGTATGATTTTGTTTGGAGTACTGAGTGATATCAACACTGTGGCATTCCAGATTTATTGATGCTATTCAAATTTGGTATAAAGTGTACTATTTTTAATAGTAAGGAGATGTATTTTCCTCATTTCTAGGCCTCAGGCAGTTTATAAGAATGCAAACATAGCTCAGGCAAAAATATTCAAAATTCTGTATGTTTAAATAAAAAGTTTTAGGCAGCTAGCCTTTTAGACAACCAAGCTTAGTACAGACAGCAAAAATTTATCTATGTATCAGGAGAAATAATTTAGCACAAGCATCTAATTGTCAGTGCACGGCGGCACTGAATGCTGCTCAATAATTCTTACTCATACCGAAATAACATATGGCTGACCTATGGGTAATCTTAGAAAGACTTTCCAACTTCAGTGTGAAGATTTTCAAGGGAGGGAGGGAGGAATCCCCGTATCCCTTTGTCATCTCTTTGAACAATTAAATAGCCTCACACTAAGCTGAGCTGTTACCAAAGCCAACGCTTTCAACACAGTATGTTTGGGAACCAGAAAAGCACTACACGGTTAAGGCAGGAGTAAAGAACATGATCAATGATTCACTGAAGTTAGCAGATGGGACTCAATATCCACAAATCAGTTGAATCAGTAGGTGTCATTTTTGCACTGTCACTTTCTTAGAGCATAACTGTACTTTAATAACATTTTAAATTCTTCCTGCCCAAAAAAATGGTGTATTCTTATTACGCTCACAACTAGATGACAGCATTTAAGAATTGTTTTTAGAGAAATATATAGAGCACACTTAAATTATATCGTAGATATCTCAAGCAGCTCTGAATAAGAATTATCATTTCTAGGTATTGTCATCACTTTTCTTGAGGATGACACGTGCAGTTAAATCATGAAAAGAAACTGCACAAATCCCTTCCCCTCCCCGGGAGGTTGAAGCGCTATCACCACCACCTGTCTAGGCTTTGTTTTGGAGGGTGAAGGATGGAGGTGGAGGGGAGGATAAGATTACTGAAATGCTCCCGGACGGCAAGTCTTATGATATCTTACTGCTTCAACTGTCTCACACCTTGCCAGTTAGCGATCCAGCACAAACCAACAAAGAACGAGCCGATGTTGTACCACGGTCCATTCAAAGTACTGGATAGTGGTGCATATTACCTTTCATGCCAGTGATTGCACAGAGATACCGATTAAAGTACCAGCTCCAAGACAAATGGAGGAGGGTGGTTACTCTCTCGGAGGCTCCTAAGAGCTTTGCTGCCCACTGATACACAGCTCTCCGTGGGAAATGCAGTTTTTCCACATTAGGATCTTTTTTCGTTCAACAGGTAACAAAGCCATTAGGGAAGACTGCGAGGAGACTTGGTTCCTGCATGTTTTGTGCATCCGTAACAATCAGTTTTTTTCCTGCAGCAAAGGAAATCCAGCAGAGACCAAGTATCTGAAGCACAGATGGCAGCAAGACGAGACGGTTGCGATATGGGGTGGAGGCGATGCAGCAGTGTGGGAATGCAGCTTAGCTAGATCTGCAGAGGGACCAAGTTGCCACCAAAAGTACTTCTAAGTCAATGTGGCACTGGTAATCAGGAAGGTGTTTTCTACATCTTTGCCTGGCAGAAAGGTGCAGTCTTGGCTTCCTAAAAAGACACACAGCAGGTACCTGCTGATTTTCCAGAGGAAGCAGGTAAATTGCTGCATCATCTCTGCCTTCGTCCCTTCCAAACGAAATTACAGTAAGGTGATATACATGGAGCTATTGTTTATATTTCTTTGTAAGCTGCAAATAGCATAGAAAGTTGTTGACTCTTAAAGAAGAAGAGGATTCCAATACTGAACCAATGAAAATTGCTTGTGGAGCTGTGTTGGTCTAAAGCGACCTCCAGATTAAAAACTGACATGCTGGGTTTGACGTGCAGAACCCTATATAATCTGGGAGCAGACAGCACCAGCTCTCTTTCTGGTCTTCAGAACACCATATTTTTCATCAGATAAAGTGTGCAAACACATGCTTCAAAGCACACACTTCCAATTTTCAAGTTGACAACTAAAACCCAGAACACTTTGGTGCTCTCTTTTTTTTGCTATGCAACATTTTAACAAATTGAAAAGTCATCTTTTGCTGCCTTTAATACCCCAATACGTCACTTGGAAGGTGTAATTCATGGCAATGTTACCTGTTCTCCTGCCCTTTCACAGAACTCCTTTATAAATGGCATCTCCTAGAATAAAGATTACGATAGAAACCACATTTTAAAGCCTACCAATTCTAACTGAACTCTATCAAATCCCAAAATGTTTTCAGCATAAAAATACCTTCATACTGAGTTAGTAGAAGCGCTCAGAGAACTACGAGGAGGCCCCTTCTCAGCAGCCACGTACCATTCCAAAGAAGCCTGGTCTGTCCTCGGGTACATGAAGCTCTGGGTACACATTCTCCAAGAACCATTTGAAGTCCTTACATTTCAGCTTCTCTCGAAGGAGTCTCCTTTCTGTCACATCTCCATATGCTTCCTGAAAAGAAAAAAAAAAAAAAAAAAAAGATTAAAAAAACCCCAACCAGAACAGATGCTCCCTTTTAAATTATCTGTATACATTATTAGGAACCGTATGGTAAAGTGACGAGTAGGACTTTTAGCCAGGAAAGATCCTCATGTTTGGGTGCTGGATTTGATTTCATTATCCTTACATTTGTTAAACGTTGACAAAAAAGAATTGGAACGTACACATAAAACTTTAAAATATTCTAGAAGACAGTTTGTCTGAGAAAACTCCCCAAATACGCAAGTAAGGAAGTCCTTGCATACAGATTGCTGGGAACAGAGAAGGCATATTGGAAAATAAAACTTCCTTTAGCTGGATAACTGAAGATCTCAAAAGCAGTGAATGAATCTTGAGAATCTTAAATTATTCCACCATCCATTTGCAAACTACCTGTACAGACAGTTTTACACTTAACTGATGAAATCTGTAAAATTTGCTACTGTTTCCTTTGGACTTCACAGTTTTGGGGGGTGGGGAGTATGCAACCTTAAACCTCCAGAGAAAAGCTTTCATTGCTGACTTTTCCCTGTCTATAGACTGGAGCACAGTCCACATCTTTTCATGTCTGTCTTCAAAAAAATCTATCTTTATATTGACTAGGGGCTTCAGGCAGGCAGGCATGAGCTACCGTTTGCAGCCCCCAGATTTTTACAGGTCACTTGACACACTTTCATCAAATCACAAATATATTTGCATTTCTCAAAGCTGTGGAAATATCATTGAAAACACAAAGCAGATGTAAAATAGAGGCAGAGATGCTTGCTTGAATAAACAAACTGCATGACATATTAGCTCTGAGGTCTGAACATTAATCTTGAAGCGAAACTTTATGAAATCAAATTCTGCAGCCATAGCATCAATCATTTTTCCATTATGCTATGGAACTGAATATTTGAGTTAGATGAAGTTAAAGGGACTGAGCTCAACCACTGCAACGAGAGGTGCACGGAGTATTATGGAAACCAGAGCACATTGGCGGCAGCTTTGATACGTGCAAAAACCCCCACACGAGTCTGAGCTTACATCTACTGTGTTACAATAAGCTGATATGCAAAACTTCCGATACCAACACACAAATACCCTTTAAAGTCCTGTAATCACAGAAATCAGCTTCCCAGAAGTTTACAAGAAAAAGTGTCAGTATTTATTGCTGTTTTTCCTTTGCCTACGACAAGCAGAATCAGCCTGGCACTGCCTGTGAGCACTGTCTTCAGATACACAAAACCTATACTACTCTCCAAGTCAGACTCTAATAATAAAACCTAAATGGCTTTTATGATGTTAAAGTAAAACAATTATTACAAATGCATGGGCTACAATAATCTAATTACCCAGTTTAAGCCAAGGGAACACGAGGTGGAAGGTAACCATATTCAGCTTCCCCGGTGTCTTCCAGCGTTGTCTTCTAAAAGCATAATGGTTTCAAGAGCATTTTTCCCCCGGCATATCTACTGGGGTAGGCCACTCGAACGCGTGGGAGCTCCCTGTCCCCCTGCCTGCTCCCTAAGCTCTGCTCTGGCGTAGCCAGAGGTGGGCGCCCGGCAGCCCACCCTATGCACAAAACCAGAAAGCCTGCACTTAGAAAACTTCCCATGCAAGAGAAGTGTCTGGGGAGATTAAGCATCTCCAGAAACAACCAACAGCAGAGAGTGATTTCTTTTAGGCCTGAATTTTGGACTTTGTGCCAGAGGTTCATACAAGTCATTTCTAGACATCGTGAGGATGTTTCAGTGTTATTGTCTTCCAGCCTACAGGCCCCTCACAATACATATATCCAAGCTATGAATTTGCACACTGTTTTACTGTTCTGACCTACTCAATTTTCACACTATTTATCTCCTGAAAAAATTTGCAAACAAATGATCTTGTATTTTCTTCCTCAGGGAAAATAAAAATACTAACTTAAAAAAACCCAACCAAACTAACAATCCCCCCCCCAACAGAACTGATACTTCAAACATTTTATTAGGCACATTTTCATCTGACTTACTAGGACTGAAATTAATTAATATTTGCAATATTGATTTTGTGTATCTTTTTTTTTTTTTTAATCAAACATTGTGCAGCAGTAAGTCAAACAGAAAAATCCATTTTACCTTACATCAGTCCAAAATTTTACAATTATCACAAGACTGGTAATTTTAGCTAAAGATTATTACCAAGCTGTTCACTTAAAAATCTACCATACATTGAACCTTGTCAATTAGCATTCATTAATTGTGTGCCTCTTCTGTAATTCTTCATTGATAGAATCCTGTATCAGCTGTTTCATAGATGCATATATTTCAGGCTAAACAGCTCCTCCTTACTGGAGTCATCTTGCTTAACTTTACTCTTTCATTTATTCATTCATTCATTTCATATTGACACAAATGTGGCCTTCTAGTCTTACAGGATTTCTGATTTTTTCCAAGGAATTAAAAATTAACTATATATATACTTAATCTATGTTTGGATAAAAGTTTCAGAAGAAATAAACATAAAAAGCACTTCATGTTAAGTATTAGCTAAATTAATAATTATTTCAATTGAAAACAGATTCTGTTGAAATTCCAAGAACAATGGACTTGAGCTTACCAGGCGAGCGTGTGGGTTTCGGTGGTAATAAAGTTCTTTATATTCATCCATCCACACTTCAGCTGCACGCACACTGTTTGCCAAAGCTTTGGACCGTGAGTATGGAGCTTGTTTGGGGAAAACATGACCTACATGTGAGCATGGGTGGATCTCAAGACTTCCTCCACACTGCCATATCTGAACAAAGAAATGACATTGTGCATCATTAATTTCAGTCTTTGCAGGCAGAAGGATACAGTAACAATAAGCCTTTGGAAGGATAATACCTTCTCAAGAATATCACAGCATACTATAAGCAACACATACAAAAATTTTGTGTCCCATTTGATGAATAAGCTGGATAAAATGACATCCTTGTCAACTCAGAGCAAATCACTGGCAGTAACATGGAGGTAACCCTATCTCTGGTTTTAACTGGTGTGCAATTATCCCTTTATTAGCTCCACTTTCTCTGAAGGCATGATAAGAAATGGCCCACAATATTTCTGCAGGTCTAACTGTGGTCTACCATTCAAGTTCTAAAAGCATTATTAAAAAAAAAAAAAAAAAAAAAAGGCATGTTTCTTGTCCAAATTAATCATGCAGATAGCCATCTCAGAACGAAACTGATGCACAATAACTGATTTATTACCAGAAATCTTTGTCCATATTTTTCTGGCAAGCTGCCCTGACAAAAGTGT
>KL275166.1:0-13262 GCA_000699545.1 Podiceps cristatus
AGGTCTCTCTGGATGACATCCCGTCCTTAGGAGACAAAGTAGTTTCTAAATGTAGAAAATCCTCTAGGAAGTCACATGAGTTATTTGTGGTAAAAATGATTATGTCATGGAAATTACAACTTCAGATAGCAGAAATAAGGAAATGTACAATAAGGACATAGTCAACCATATTATTTACAGAGGTTTATTTAAGTTTATTTTTGCAAGAATATGATGTAGCTTCTTTAGTTCTTTTATTTATTAATTAGTAATTTATTACAATAGAATTTTGGGGTACTATAAAAGGTCTCTTGTTAATTTTTTATAATAAATGAAAGAATCGTGTGGATGACAGTATGATAAAAATGCTACAAACAAGAACGGAAAGTATCTACTTACTGATTTAAGCCTTGTTATTGTTTCTTCAAGATCCTGTATTTCATTGTGTTTTCTTTCAATTTCTTTCTATCAATCAAAATTAACCTATATGTTAAAAGTTACATATTCAAAATGACAACAATTCTTTTGCTACAAAAAAAAAAAATATACTATTTCTGTAAGAAATAAAGTATAATTAGTTTATTGCAATCTGACAAATTTTAATTAGTAACGCTCCTATGAGCTGAAAGCACAAAAAAATTGTGGTATACACACCCATGTTCTTTTGGAGCACAACAATAAAATAAATCATTGCATGACTCCTCATAGAAAAAACCCTCCAAACACAGGCATCACTGTTGCAAATATCTCTTACCTATCAATAGTTTTAAGTATCTCAGAATTTTATTTCATACTGAGCTAACAGAAGAAGGAAATTAGATTGCCTCTTAAATAAACTCATCTCACCTAATAAAGAGAGAAAATTGCTGTGATTAATCATCTTTTAGTGAGTTATGTATAATATTAAGTAAACTGGAAAAAATAGCTTTTTAATCTTCCTTTACGAGCTGATAGGTCATTTGTTGCAACTAAAAGCTATAAAGAACCCAAGAGCTGAGCAGATCCTTCACACTGTAACACATTAGAGATTACCTTTGCTTCTCCTATTTCCTTATCTGCAGTCTCGAGCACAATTTCCTTGTGTCTTTCCAACTGCTGTGCCAAGTGGTCTATTTCATTCAGTTCTTGACACAGTTCTTCATTTTTATTGCTTAAATGCACTACCTCACTAGTCACGTTTTGTTTAGTGTCCAAGAGGTCTTGAATGCGATTTTCAAGTTCTTTGTTTGTTTGCTGAAGATACTCAACCTGAAAGATATTTTTCATCAAAACATTAATTTGTATTGTTAAACTAGGTAGGAAAAGTTCCTCCCAATCTTCCGAAATATAGTACCTCTATAGTAAAAAGGGACATCCTGTTAAAAATGGCAAGTTTTTCTATTTTTAGATCTTGATACTTACCAATATGAAAGAATATGATTTTACAAAGGTGCAAGGTGAAGGGATTCATTACTACACTGTTCTTTATCTAGTCTCAAACCCCAAGGTTTATTCTAAAAACAAAGTACTGAAAAGCAGAGATCTGTATAGAAACCTCTCTTGGGCATCAGTCTGGTAAATCCAGTGTACTCAGAGTTTACCTAAATTTCACAAGACATGAGAACACATTCTTCTCTCCACCTTTGCAGTGTATTTGCTAGGCTTAGTCTCCCTGTTGCTCCTTCATGAAAGTGCAACTTTACAGATCAGATTCCCAAAACCTACCTTGCCCCCAACATATCTCAGCACCTTAAACACAACATCCTCAGAAATCCTGCTCTACAGACATCGCTTTTCCCAGTATACCATTCCCTGAGAGTAAAGAGAAGAGAGGCAGGGATGTAGAGCGGGAATAAAAAAATATACCCAATAAGTTACACTAACCAGGAAAATGTGAGCCTGGAGCACCTCGAGATTCAAGATAACAGGTGCACCACTTCCATCTCCAGACAACTTTCCCCAAAACTCTAGAAAGAAGTATTACTGTAGACACAGACGGAAGTCTGAGCCCTCTCATAGTCACGACTACTACTACATAGAGACATCCATCCATTTATTGTCAGGGAATATATATAAGTGGTATATTGGCACCGAGCCTGACCAAATAGGTTTGATGGCCCACAGCCAGCTTTATGCAGCTCTGGGCTCACTCCGTACAATCAATTTGTGTTCAGCATGACTGACTAATTCAGGATCACTGAACACAGCTGTGCTGCTTCCAAGTCATGGCTCATTCTGTATTTCTGCAGCACTGAACCTAAGCTAATAAACTCCACAACATGGCTCTCATGCCACTGTACATCATGCACAATCGATATACAAAACGTCAAACTCAGTTGCAAAACCAGAGAATTGATGGTATAAATCCAGAGATGGGCTTTACTTGATCTGTACTCCAGTCTATCTTGTACTATTTCTTTAAAATCCTCATTCAGAGACCAATATTGAATGCATGCTAATGCACACAGTAAACACAAACATCTTTAACCTAAGCTTATACTTTCCTTGCAGGTCTATGCTAGAGTGAAGGTGGGGACCATTTGAATTCAATGAGGAAGATTCCCCACTATCTGGTGAGATTATCTGCAGGACTAGTCCTTATGATAAGTCCATATACCATTGTTTGTTCCTAAAACTTAAATGGTATGTATGGAAAAAGAAGAGGAAAGAGGAGGGGAGGGAAGTATTTTCAAACTTGGTAAAAACAGTGTATCATATAGAAATTTTCTGACTGCTCTTAGATTAACATCACTATGTACAGATGAGAGTTCACAGAATTCTTTACCAAACCATTCTAATAGACTTTTAAAACAAGAAATGAAATTTCCTTAGACAAGAATCACTGCCACCTAAAAAGCAAAGCAAGTTAAATTGATTGATTTTATATCTAATAGTGATTTTTTGTTTAGAGCTAGAAGTTTTGTGGGTTTTTTTTACATTGCTAGTATTTTTAGCTTTGACTAAACAAATAAATACATTACCTGCAAATTCAAATGGGCAATAAGCTTCTCATTACTTTTACTTCTCGATTCCAGAGAGAGAACCTCATGAGAACGACCACCATCCAATGCTAGCACTAGGCGCTCTATTTCTTTGTCTCTTAGCTCAACCTTTGAGGGGAAGGAAAAAAAGTTCTTTGGTATCTTCTATATCATTGAATAGAACATTTGTTCAAATAAACACCATTCACTAAAAAGATATGCACCTAATAATGCAATTTTTATCATTAATATCCTTTTTTTAAATTCTGGATTTTTCTGAAAAAAGGTGATTTTGTTGAAAGAAAAATAAATGAATCAAATAGAATTTGTGGGAAAAAATATGAAACAACTCCTATTAGTCTATTTTCTTGAAGAAAAACCAACGATTTTCATTTAAAGTGAAGTTAATGAGTGTTGCAAATTATCTGAGACGCATTTAAATTTAGGGAAAAAGCTTTTAAATCAGCTAATTCAGTGACTACTTCAATCACTGAAAAACAGGGAATACTGGAAGAGCGAAAACCAAGATATGAACAAAAAAAAAAGAGGATGGTGTCCACTAATCCTTAGATATTGAAAACTATAACAACATGTGAACAATTGATGCAATTCCCTCACTTAAAGATTATACATACCTTAACAACCCACTCTAATTAATGAACAACAGATTTTACAATATTTTAACTTTCAAAAATTAAACATTCAAAAAATATAACCAGTCCAAACAGTGAAAAAAAAATATCCTATAGCTGTAGATCAAATTACTATTTTGAACCAGTTAATGCTTCTGCACTAAAAAACCCCAGACATACACAAATTCTACTTACGACCATCAAGTTTAGCTTATTCAATATACAAAATATATCAGCAAAAGCAGCAGGCAAGTATTTCCTGTCTCCAAAAGCAGAGGAGAGAGCTCAGCATAGCCAGGTTAGAACAACTGTATTTTACAAGCCCTACAATGCTTTCCCAATGAGGGTAAAACACAAATTATAATCAAGACTGTTGCAATGACTACTACAGTCAACTAATAATAATAAAGAAAATCTAGAAACATACCTGTTTGCTACAATTTTTCATTCCACGTTCAGATATCTCCAGTTTTTCCTGTAGCTCTGTTACTTCTGACTGAAGTTCATGAATTCTGAAATGTAGCAACATACTGTTTATGTGGATTCATGGAAGAATCCTATGTACACAAGAATTCAATATGCATATTTTCTCTTTGCTCCTGAACAGAAATATTTCACAAAAAATAGTTTTGTTCATACAAAATATTAATGCAGAAGCCATTGTTTGAGATATTGTAGCGGGTTTACCTTGGCTGGCTGCCAGACCCTCACCCTGCTGTCTCACTCCCCCTTCTCAATGGGATAGGGGAGAAAGTAAGATGAAAAAGCTCATGAGTCAAGATAAAGACAGGGAGATCATTTACCAATTGCTGTCATGAGCAACACAGACTCAATTTGGAGAAGACTAATTTAATTTATCATCAATTAAAAAAGAGTAGGTTGGCGAGAAACAAAGACAAACTAAAAACACCTTCCTCCTACCCTCCAGTTTTTTGCAAGCTCAACTTCACTGCTTCACTTCTGACTCTTCTACCTCCCCGCTACCCCAAGTGGTGCAGCAGGGATGGGGAACGGGAGCTGCAGTCAGTTCATAACGCTTCCTAACACTTCGGCTTTGATGGTCCTTCCTCCTCACGCTGTTCCCCTGTTCCAGAGCGGGGTCCCTCCCACTCTTGAACTGCTCCAGCATGAGCCATCTTCACAGGGTGCAATCGTTCAGGAGCAGACTGCTGCAGTGTGGGTCCCCCGCGGGGTCACAAGTCCTGCCAGAAAACGTGCTCCAGCCTGGGCTCCTCTCTATGAGCTGCAGTGCTTCCTGCCAGAAGGGCTGCAGCTTCCTTCAGGGCATTTCCACTTGCTGCAGCATGGGGTGCTCCACGGGCTGCAGTGCGGATGCCTGCGTTGCCGTGGTGCTCTCCACGGGTGCACGGACAACCTGCGTTGCTGTCGTGGTGCTCTCCACAGGCTGCACGGACAACCTGCGTTGCTGTCGTGGTGCTCTCCACAGGCTGCACGGACAACCTGCGTCACCGTAGTGCAGATATCTGCTCTGACGTGGTGCTCTCCACAGGCTGCAGGGGAATCTCTGCTCCAGTGCCTGAAGCACCTCCTCTCCCTCCTTCCTTCACTGACAGGGTTGTTTCTCTCCTATTTTTCTTACTCCTCCCCATCACTGCTACTGCGCAGCATTGTTCTTTACCCTTT
Organism: Podiceps cristatus; assembly: GCA_000699545.1. NCBI lineage: Eukaryota > Metazoa > Chordata > Aves > Podicipediformes > Podicipedidae > Podiceps > Podiceps cristatus. The sequence continues at coordinate 5,216 of KL275166.1, forward strand.
CTTAAATACATGTTCACAGGGAGCCACCAGCTTAGCTGATGGGTTCAGCTGTGACCTGTGGTGGATCTATTTTGAAGCCAGGTAGAACTGGCTGTGTCCAGTACAGGGTAGCTGCTAGTCTCTTCTTAGAGAGGCCACCCTCTGCTGACACCTTGCCGTGTAAACTCTCTACAGATATATTCTAAATAAGAAAAAAATCTCCTTGAACCTTTCATAATACAGGTTCCCAAGCCAAAAATAATATTACAAAAATCAAGAGTATTTTAGTCTTCCAAAATACATAGGAAAGAATCAGTTTACTCCTATGCAAAACATTACACCTACCTTTTTTCCCAGAATACCCAATCTAAGACTAGGTATAACAGTAAAACCAGTATAGAAGTCTTAAGAAAAATCCTTCAAAGAAATAAGCAGGTTATTAAATATCCACTGCAACCTTGTCACAGGCAGCACTGGCAATCACTAAGCAAAATCCTGTTTAAGAACTATAGTGCTCTTTAAAACATCATGAAATACCATTTTCTTTGAGGCAATTTTGAAAGGCAAGCAGGGGTTGGAAAATCATTGCAGATATTTAACAGCTATACTTCCAAATTTAGGAGTTCTTTAAATTACCGATTATCAGCCACCTGAAGAAGGTCTGCGATGTAAGGGTCCTCTGGCTGAGGAACTGGATAGGCACTGACACCTGATGGAGGGACAGGCTGGTCTATCTGCATGCGTTGACGCCTGAAGGGAATGCTTCTTTTTCTGCCACCTAAAAGCCCAAACCCAAATGCCTGTTACTTGGAGTTAAAGCAAAGGAGTTGTCGTCTTTAATACAAAAATGACATTTCTTATTTATTCCACTGCTTCTGAACTGACGTTTTACCATTTTATTCTTACTGTAATAAGTTGATAAAAGTTGTACATTCTAGACAACACCATTCTTGCAAGTTAGTGTCAGCTTTGTCAAAGATCAGTTTTATAATAAGGAAACATGCAACGTTCAGTATAAGTAATTTTCTCCAGTGTTAAAGTCCCTGAATTTTCAACAGTTCAAACTTGTTGAATCTGTTAGTGATTTACCTTACAAAAAACCTAAATTTAAACATCATAAAAGACATTCTGTTTTCACATTTAAGAACTATTCTATGACTGAATTAACTTCTGCATTGTTTAGTACTGTTTTTTTCCTTCTATCCTGTTGTCATTTCAGTAAATTAATATCATAAGCATATCAAGCAGAGTAGGTTATTTGTTTGCATGGTAACATTATATGAAAAACAAAGCAAAACATAGTCTTATTTCCAGAGGGAACAATCAGTCTTCATCACAAGATTAAATAAGAACATACAATATTTGATGATATAGTATAGAAAAAGCCCAGAAGACTGGTGACCAACGGAAAAGTAAGCAGAAAGACGGACAAAAGTGTAACGTGGCATCTTTGAAGCAAAGGACATGAAATGCAGAAAGGTAAGGAAAAATAGAGAGAAATTTTAATTTCACCTAACTACCTATTAGTTTCCCTCAGATGCCAAAAATACATAGGTAATTCAATGACGAGGAAAGGAAAGACAATTTCAAAAGTTCACAAAATACTTCTTACTATTTCCCTTAGCTTGAGGGGGAAAAAAAAAAAAAAAGAAAAGAAAAGAAAAAAAGAAGAAAAAGGAAACCCTGGAGAAAGAAATTAATCTAAAAGTAATGTCCAGGACATTTTAAGTTATCAAAAACCCTTTAAATAATGTAATCTTTCAGAGGGTTAGAATATTTGTTTGTAGGCATATTTTGTGACTTGCTAGTTTTAGATCTTGGTTACAAAAAGCTGAGTCACTTACACATCACCAATTAGCTGTCAAAAAGACTCAAGTGTCAAACAACCTGCATCTGACTAAATTAGGTGCACCATTAAAAAATTAAAATTAGCTGTTGATTAACAGTGCTTTCCACTCACATTTTAACTTAATAGTTTTCTATTAAATCTAAGCTTGTATTCAGATTTGTCCCTAACACAAGTGATGTGCTAATGAAACTTCTTCCAGACAGAGAAAAAGACCGAATTCAGAGACAAAACTTTCAAAAGGTAATGTTATTCTGTTGGATAGTTATTTTATTGTAGTAACTTCTCTTCCTAGAGAAAAAAAAAAAAAGTTCAGAAGAGTCAAAAAAAGACCAGAGAAAAGTTAAAATATCTGTGATTATTTACACTCACCAGGTGTCTGCACCACTGCTTGCAGATTCTTCTCCTGAAGCTGCTGAATTTTTTCAGTCTTGGCTTTGTTCTCTTTTTCCAGCATTTTAATTTTATGTGCATATTGGTTATTCAGAAATTTCAAGTCAGCTGTTTCATGTTCAACCTTCCTTAAGGAGGCTTTCAAATCTTCAAGGAAGCGAAAAAAGCAATATTATCTTTCTTATGCATTATTATTTTTCCTAGTAGCACCAAAATAGGCATAAAGGGAATACTATATTCTTTTTCCATAACATGAAATTTTCAAATACACATACGTGTGTGTATATGTACAAACGCAGAAAAATACATATGTTATACAAATAAAACCCCTTTGTAGAATAAAGGCACATTTAACATCAGTATTTTATTTTAAATTTAAAAGTAACACTTCAAGGTAAGAAAGTATATGTTAAAAAGTTCTAACATTTTCATGGTTGATTGAAACAATGATTTGCAGGACCTCAGCAGCTTTTTAACTCCAAAAGAAATGTCTGTGCATGAGCCTTAATTCATTAAAGGCACTAAAGTCAATGACCACTCACACTTGCTCATAAGTACAAATAAATGAGTATGAGGATCAAGGATTTAGCCATAATTCTTTTTTAAGCACAGAAAGATTAAAAAAAGTATCATGATTTTTATATTACCTTTAACATGACGATCAGATTGCTCTTTCAGTTTTAATATTTCTAAATGTAATTCATTATTTTCCCTGGTAAGTTGAGAGTTCTCTGTTTTATAAGGTTCCAAAATAGTATCATAATTGCTGCATTCCTTTTCAGTTTTTCCAGCAGATAACTTTGCATTGCGCAAACTCTCAGTTGTATGAACTAGGTCACTAGAATAAAGGAGCATCAGACATGTTAGAAGTGTTATCAGCCTTTACAGTGCAGATGCAAATATTTATTATGGCCTGATGTGGTGGTTTAACCCCAAAGGGTAACCAGACCACACAACCGCTCGCTCACTCTCCTGTCCCCGGTGGGATAAGGAGGAAAATCGGAGAGAGCTTGCGGGTTGATATAAAAACACTTTACCAGGACAACAAAGGAGAAGATAAAAATATATTAATTGTAATATATATCAGGATAATAGAATATATAAAATGAACAATGCACAATTTCTCACCACCCGAGGACTGACACAGCCTGTACCAAGCAGCAGTCAGGGAGCAGGGATATTCCCCCGCAGCCATCCCAGAACAGCAAGTTCCAGAGAGAACGTAAGAGAACAGACAGCCGAACAAACAGGCCCGAACAAAGTAAAACAAAAATAAAGTAATAAGAAGGGAACATGAACAGAAAGCGAACTGAACAAGGAACCAGAGCCAGGGGGCAATGCCCGACCCCTTCCTTACACCAGCCATGCCGTCTATGGCATGGAACACTCTCTTTGGCCAGTTTGGGTCAACTACTCTGGCTGTGCCCCTCCCCGGTGTTTGCACCTGCACATCAGCAAAGCTGGGAAACTGCAAGATGTCCTGGATCTTTCAGCAGCAACCAACACCAGCAGCGTGCTGGCACCATGTTTCACGCACTAAATCCAAAACACAGGAGCTGCTGAAGACAAAACTAGCTCCGTCCTGGCTGGAACCAGGACATGTTAACCGTAGAACAAATGGGTTCAAAGAAAGGTAAAGAGAACATTCATGTAAGAATAACTGAAAGACAGGAATCATTCCCTCTATTTTTTATATTTGTCCTGTCCTTTCCTATTTACTTCTTTTTTAAAGATATTTAGAAAGCATATCAGGAGCTTACATGTGATAATTCAATAAACTCTCTTTTTGACATAAAGTGAGATATTCAAAATTGGCAAGACGATTTTTTCCTCCAAGCATTATGAGAGTTGTAGCACTTAACTACAGAAGAAACTTCTTTAAGAATTAAAAAAGCCAGGTTACTAGTATTTCATGGAGATCAGAAGCTCCATTAAGAGAGATTAGAGGTAAGTAGCTATAAACATTTTTGTGAAAACAACATCAAAGTCAGTGACTGAAAGATTAAACCTGTCTGTTAGACACCAGAATGAAACTCAATGTTGAAGGCAGATTACTCCACATCTGCCTACCTACGTTTTTTCCATCTGTATTAGATGCTAGAGAGCAACAAAACCAGAATAGCTGTATTTGCACGTTTAGCCAAATATAACTGGGTTACCAGGGAAATCATTATGTTCGTAATCACATCAAAGCCATGAAACGGCAGATATATTAAGAGGGTCACATGAAAATCTGCATTTCTTCTGTTACATGTCCTAAAAAACTGCAGAGATAGCAAATTTAAACTTCTCCAAATTTGATAATAAAAAAAATGGAGCTATGAATGCTTTAAGTCACAGTACAGACAACGGGGATTATTTTTTATACAACCAGTTATACGAGTGTATCCTTTAAGCACATATCAATAGTGACTATTCTTGACTCTCTTATGATGTTAAAAAAGTTGAATTTTCCTAGACCACAGATCCTTAGAAACAAATCTTCTGAATTAAATTAAATCTTCAGATGTTCTCATCACTTAAACCCCTTTGACTTCTTCATACATAGGAACTGAATGTTGGCTCTGAAATAACATTGCTTGAAAATAATCTTCAGACTAAGCATTCTCCCTTATATGTCAAAAATCTAACAATACCTACTATAATCTAACAATACCTACTATACGATTACAATGGTTTTTAATGAATCTCCTTTTGAATACCTAAAAAGCTTTTCCACCAAAGGTAAACTCTCCACTCCCAACGGTTGCCGATAGCCCAGTTGGTCTAGACGTTTCCTGAGATTAATGAACCTTCGCTCTGCAGTTGTAGTCATTGTAAACACACCTCCAAAGCAGCTTTTGTCACAGTCAAGAAAAACAGGACACCTGCAAAAGATTCTCTGTTACACCATTTGTCCTTTAAAGAAGGAATAATACAGAAGTAATGAAAAAAACAATTTTTGGCATAAGAAATAAATTTTAAGAACATGCTTATACACTGTAAGTAAACAAAAGAGAATCAGAGCAACTAAAAAGTTTTAAACATATTTACATATTTCTTTAAAAAGAAATATTTACCTTGGTAATTATTTTTCTCTTTCCTAACATTTTAAGAGTATAAACATATTCTTTTCTTTCCAGTACATAAGAACTGAACTCTGAAAAGAACTTTCCGCGGGAAGACTAAGAAGTAGATTCTGATTTTTTTGAATCATAGTCATCATGGTATCTTCCACAATGCAAATTGACAGATTATTCTCAAAAACCTCATATACTTTCATATATAAATCTTACTTTCAAAGTTTACAAGGTAGCACTTACCATAACTTAAGCCAACCATTTGTTAAATTGCATAAAATGTGTAAAATTTTTAAGACAGATTAACTTTGAGTATCTTTTTTCTATAAGGGAAACTAGGAAAGGAAAAGGCATCAGTGTACTATCATCTTGCATCATTTTCTGAAAAAAACAGTTCAAGGATCAGAAGTTGTTTTTTGGGGTTGTTTTGTTTGGTTGGTTTGGTTTTGTGTGTGTGTTGTTGTTTTTCTTTTGACTGATTAGTTACCTTTTTATTACTAACCTGATCTAAGAGGGGCTAGATCAGCACTACTGTATCTGAATCCAGATGAGAATTTTGGTTTTGCCATGTACGTTTGAGGGAGGAATAATTTTTACATCATTATGTCCTTCTGGATTTAGAGATAAAATGAGAAAAGAAATGGAATACTAAAGCTGATACTCCTCAATATGTGAAAATATCTATTCAAAAGTTAAAAATATTTTTGAAAATTATTTATTTCTGTAAAGCATTTTCCCTCACATTTCTTCAGACATTTCAGTATTAACCTGCTGGCTGCAAAGACCTCAGCAGCCAAACTACCAATCCGAGGAAGCATTGTTTGCATCTCTCATAAAGGGGGCAGAATATAGATATAATTTAAACCATGCTGTTTCACAACCCCCAGGTTTTTAAAAGATATTAAATAAATATATGCAGGTATTTGAAAATAAAATTATTTATGAATAATGAATTGAGAAAACATGCAAGTTTCTCTCACGTCTGAGGCTGGAAAGTAAGTATTCACCTCGTTGTATCAAAACGCTACAATTAAGTCTAGCAACAGGACTGTGGTTGCCAGGTACTGCTCCACGGATGAGAGAAAAACACTATAGTCTTATGAGCACAGCATCTGTTCCAGGTACTGCCAAAGTATTTGTCTGAAGAGGTTCAGGATATTGAGGCATTAACCAGGCAATGGCATGGAGAACAATCCCTTAGATATTGTACTGGGATGGCTGAAGGAGGAGGAGGCACACTTCCTTCCATTAAATGGCAACTGTCAATGCACTAAATGGAAGTCAATGTACTAATGCTTACTAAATGCTCTTTGTTCTCCTTTGGCAGCCACAGATTAAAGCTAAAAGTGATGAGACCTTAGTATTTCTGCATTAATGTTGAGGATTCTGCATTGAATTCAGGAAAACAGCGATTGTGTTATTATATCTAGATTTAGTCTCAGGAATACATCTTATCAGCTTACTTCTGCAGTAATATAACACTTGAGCCCATCTTCTCCTTAAGAAGAGCTGTATCAGTTAAGAAGATTGAATTAGATTAGAACTGTTCATCAAACTTGATTTAATAGCTTGTGTTTTGGAAAGAGAAAGGATTTTTCTACTAATCATGTTGAGAAAGTTTTACAGAAGAAACATCAAGAACAAAACAGTGTCACAACTTGTAAGGGAACAGTTTTTCTACAGTAACCGTGGAGAAAACAAACAGACAGATATTAGCACTCCAGTAACTGTGGCTAGGAAGTAGAAACACGATCTTGCTAAATTACTGCAATGGACATTTAAGTGAGGCTTAGTTACCTAAACATACTCTAATACTGAGAGGTATCAGCAGCTTTCTGATTGAATCATGCTTCTTCCTGAAGTCTGGGAATTTTTAACTGAAGACATTATTGCCACCAGAATCAAAAAAGAAAGTATATTATCTCACATTGCCTAGAGCTACATCTGATTCAAAATTAATCCAGGAAATGAGTAGTTGGAGCATAGGTCCAAAAAATCTCAAGGAATGAAAGTAAGACAAAGAATTGGGGGTCCTTATTTCAGAGAGCTTAACATAAGTATTAAAGTCTTCAAGACAGTAATTGTTATACACACTGTTGGAAAGAAATAACATGTCGGTAATTCCAGACCTCTGTCATTACAGACAACCATAGCATAAATCTCATATCCTAAACTTAAAACCTATCATGACATCAAAAGTATCCAGTAACTTCATTGGAACAGGCTGCCCAGGGAGGTGGTTGAGTCACCACCCCTGGAGGTATTTAAAAGACTTAACAAACAGGTAGATGAGGGGCTCAGGGACATGGTTTAGCGATGGTCAGGCAGGGTGGGACTAGATGACCTTAAAGGTCCTTTCCAACCAAGGGATTCTATGTTTCTTCATCAGGAAAATTTGTTTTCCTGGAAATATGAATATATGAACTGCTGTAATGATTCAGTTGAATCCAAGATCAGTCTGACCCAATACCCCATGTCTCTGAGAGTTACCACAGCAAGAGCACAAAAACATAAAAAACACAATCCAAATCTTACTCCAACATACCTTCCCTTTCTATAAGCCTGTAGTGCAGGGACTTGATGGGCCTAAAGTTGAACTTAAATCATTATAATAGACCTTTCTTAGACATGTCTAATTGTTTTCTTCAATCTTTTGCACTTTTACATTGAAATAGCCTGTGGCAATGAATTCTTGATTTTAACTGTATGTCTGGAAAAGTATATCATAAATTCGTGGGAGTGTGTGTCCCTCTTCCCCCCCCCCCCCTCT
>KL275168.1:305-64586 GCA_000699545.1 Podiceps cristatus
GGCAGCTTTTATGCATTCTGTAGTCTGACCACTGCAAGTGAATTTGAGTTCCTCCGAATTCTTACCTAAGCATGAACTATATATTCTTTGCATATGTTTAATATATTAATTACCTGTTCATGCATTGCATAATTTTATAGCTTACCAAATCCTTGTAAGCAAATAAGTATCATACTTCATGAAGCTTCTCATTTATTTGCCATTAAATAATCAACTTTACACTTTTCTGAGATAAACAGACTTTAAAAAAACTTGTTAAATGCACCTTACTACTATTTTTTTCATACAGTGCATACACTTATATACTTCATAAATGTGTTCTTTTGCATCTGATAAGCATGGAGCTGTACTTCACAGCACTCAAAACACATTTATTTTGCTCTATGTCAGAATAACCATATTGGGTGTTCCAACATTTCATTTACAGTTTCCATTGACTTTGCATTTCAGCATGACATTTACTGTTGCCAGGTTTATCAGCATATTCTGAAATGAAAGTCTGGCCTTCTAGTCAGAATAAGAAAGTGGTATCTTGTAATATAAGTTGCATTGAAATATATTCCTATATTCACAAAAATACATTTTATCATCTTTTTCAACCTGTCTGCTTTGATAAATTTCACACAAATGACTATTTTTCTCACAATCAATTTCAAGGAGAATGTAAATATTCATGAATTAATCTCACCAATATTCATTTGCTGGGGTTTTATTCACATAATAGAGAGTCTCTGATGCATCTATTATAATCTCATAAAACTTTTCAACTTGACAGTGGTAAATGAGATCCAAGAAACACATGCTTTTTCCATTCATAGAATTTAGAGAGGGATGATAAATTATTACAATCAGTCATAATAATTTTATAACTGTATAGGAGAAAACAATCCACACAGGAGGGAGTCACAAATATATCCCTCTTTAATTCCTCTTTTTAGTGCATTCAGAATACATGCATTAAAAGATATGTGTATTCAGCTCTGTGTGGTTAAGAATTCTGACAGGTTTAATATATTTTTATTGTCAGCATTATACTATGCCATATATATTAAAGCTTAAAGCTAGACCTTCAAGTAAAGTGAGGGAAGAGAAGGGAAGGGAAGGGAAGGGAAGGGAAGGGAAGGGGAGGGAAGGGAAGGGAAGGGAAGGGGAGGTGTGGGAAGACGCTCCAAAAAAAAAAAGAGGTCACGGGAGAGTGGGGAGGGGAAGGGAAGGGAAGGGAAGGGGAAATTTTGTATTCCTCTTACATTCCAAATCAGCAGCATGGTTGGATTTTAATTCTACACACAGTGCTGCCAGACAAAGATTAAGGGCCTGAGGTAGTCAGTAACAGTCCAGCAACATTATGAAAGGGGATTGTGCTGTCTGGAAAAAAAATCTGTACAGAAGAATAAAGCTTAGTGGAAAATGTTCCTCATAGGAAATGCTGTATTTCTGCCTATAATGCCCATCCATGTTCAGTTGCTATTATAATATTGATATGGATTAGTTTTCTAGTAATCTATTTTACTTCACTAAAGTTATTTCAATAAACATACAAATAGAAGGCTTAGTAAAAATACGCATAAAACTCCAATATTTATGATCTGAAGTGAATAAATGTCCCACTAAAAAGTTCCCCAAACCTTGTTTGTCTACCAAATTCACAAGTACATCAGTCTTGTCCGGATCTAGGAAGCATGAGCTAAACATTGAGCAAAGCCCACTATGGATTCATAGAGTTCTTATTCTTAAGTCTATTTCTCAAGATGAATGTTGGCTCATATATATTCTTACAAGGTGCTTATCACATGGAATTGTACATAAAATAATATTGTAGCTTTTGCTTTCTTTAAACTTGTTCTAATATTATAATCTTTATCAATATTAATATTTATTAATAGTGTAGTTGTCAAGATAATTGCCCAGTTTTCTCTTCCTTCATTGAAATCCAAGCACGGGAGAAGTATCTTTCTTTCTACTGTCATTATGCTTTTTTGATGTTCCATATCCAGAATCACACAGAACCACAGAATGGTAGGAGTTGCAAGTCTGGTGACGGCAGGGTTCAGACTTGTCTTTATAAGATACTGAGTTGCTCAGCTGGCATTAGACAATAAAATTAACATATTTTTTTATTTTTACTAGCAATCAGAGTTCTACATGGCTGTTGTTTCAATCAATATAGATCCCCTAGTGGTCTTAATATATTTTCATTATGTCCATGCATGACTGAACCCAGAAAGGGAATCCCAAAACAGGGAAATAGAAAGTGAGACAAGGAGATGCATGAAATTGGGTAAAAGAAAGAAGTGTTGTGTGATGATCTACAAGTTTTCTTTCATTTGGCACCATGAGACAGAGCAGGTAGACTTGGACTCATCTCATGGGTGCTCTCCCTACATCCAGATCAGAGGTGACTGTAGCTGATGCAGGTGGCTGGGTGGGGGCTGGCTAGGGCCACGCGGCCGCCGCCCGCCCCCCGGAGCTGTAGAAAGAGTCAGAGCACAGCAGTGTTATCACTAGAACAGAATCATAGAATCATAGAAAGGTCTGGGTTGGAAGGGACCCCAAGGAGCGCAGAGTTCCAACCCCCCTGCCACAGGCAGGGACACCAACCTCCAGGCCTGGATCTATACAAGGTTGGCCAGGGCCCCATCCAACCTGGCCTTGAACACCTCCAGGCATGAGGCATCCACCACCTCTCTGGGCAGCCTGTACCAGCACCTCACCACTCTCTCCGTAAAAAACTTCCCCTTAATATCTAATTTAAACCTTCCTTCCTTAAGAATGTAGTAGCACCCCTGTGCAAATACATGAGATTGCATTGTCTCAGTGACTTGTTGGACCCTAACATTTCAGACCATATCTAGCGCATGGATTTCTTCATTTCTTACCCATGCTACAACATGTATTACGGGTATGTCCTTGCAGTTATTTTTTTTTAACATGCATATATATTCTTTCTTCAGAATTACTTGCATTGTTTTTCCTTTGGGTGTGCTGCAGCAAGCAAACATTTGTGTATGCTTTAATCTTGCTGTGTACAGTAAATTTTCAGGAACTTGAAGAAGCTTCAGGAAGTTTCAGAAGCTTGTCTATGTTACAGCTTATCTATGCATCCATTTATGTATCCGTGTGAATATAAATTAACAAGTTACAGTGAGGGCATATGCAGATGCTACCTCACAGACTATCTTTCCAGTAAAAACTAGTTTGTAGGGTCCAACTACCATTCAGCAGAAGAGCAATAAAACTAAGAAATGTTCATTCTCATAGTGTCTATTCTGCACACAGGAAAATCAAACTACAGATTATTTCTTAGGGCTTCATCTGTGGATATTAAGAGAATGTACCTCCCCCATGTTTACTCTTCAAAAGGCATTCACTTTCAGGCACAGAATGGGGCAAGTGGCTCTGCCATCATGCAACCCCTTCAGCCTATACTTTATTCAGTCATATAATAGCAAATCAATTTCTTGGACCCTACATAAAGTTAACCACCACCAGGTCTTTTCCTAGTAGTAAATTCAATACATGGCTTTACACAGTCTTGAGGATCTGGATCAGTATGTCCTAAATGAAGTTACGGTTATGTAACAATCTTTGCTTTGCAAACTCTGTATAGTAAACTAGGTCAGGATGCATTTATAAATGCTGAATCCTGTAATAAGAAGTACAGTCATTTTGTGAGCAGCCTTCATGAACCTATTAGTAATTTTCTTTTCATTCAAATTGCAAACAATTATATTAGCATCTCTCTAGGCTCCCTGCAGAGAACCATTTCAAATCAGAGCTATAAGGGGTGTTAGAAGAGAACAATATAAGTATAAAGATATTCTGCTTCTGTGTGTCTGGTGATAAGGAGCCATGCTCTATAGTTGGCCATTTATTGGGTATAATTAACACTTAGTTAGGTAACAGAAACTGAAAATGCAATACTAGATGAATGATTGCAATTTAACACATTCTGTAGTGGAAAACTAGCACAGTACATCAGATGAAGAAGTAGTTTCCCTCTGGTACAAAGTGTCTCTGACAGGAATGTGACACATGTAGAAGCAAAGCCTATAAACAAAGGCAAAAAGAATAAAGAAACAACAACTGCTGCCAGTTTTGGAATAGGATATGTCTAGTGATTTATTGAGTGAATCATTGCACTATATTTCTCAGTATTTACTGTATAAAATCATAGCTCTGGGTGGTGAAAATTTATTCCTTTCACGTTTTTTTATGTGTTTGTGTGTTTGGTATGGGTTGCAAGTCGACACAGAAATTAATAGCAAGAAAAAATATAACAAAAACCATGTTTCAGCTGTGCAGTCTTTACATTGGTAAAAATATTATTGTACAAATAACCTTCTTATCTTTCTATTAAGCAGATATATGTTCCACCAAACATTCTTGTTCCTATCAGAAAGACTAAGTCATAGATTTCTAAGCCAAGTCCTTGCTTAACATTTCAGTTGCTTTAATGTCCATAGGCATTTATTAATGTGACAGTAGAGTTGGGGACATCCACAGAAAGGATATAGTTTTGATAGATGAGGACTGAGAATTGACATTGAACAAACAAAACTGGCATCTTCCATTATTGTTTAATAAAAAATAGAGCAATAGTGCTTTTAATTTTTTTTTCTTTTTTTTTTTTTTTTTTTTTTTTTTTTTTTTTAAAAGCACTTTTGTAACAGCACTATTTACAAGAACTATCATACAGGAAGAAGGGTACAAAGTTTTGCTTCCCTACTCAGCTTACATCTCCCACCACTGAGAACAATGCCAAGTCTTATTAGACTAGAATATGATTTGGGCAAGATGTATAAACCCTTTCTGCAGTAACCAGACTACTGCACAGTGAGGGTTTCAGGGTTCACAGATGTGAGAAAAAGCATGCAAAAGAGTTTGTGCCCCTCAGCAGCCTAATGTTGGCATATTCCCACTGAGAGTAAGAATTTGCCTTCAGCCCTTGTTCCTAGGAATGCTTCTGTACTCTGCTTGAAACAGGTTTAAGCTAAAACAGGTATAGGAAATCTCTGTGTGAACTGCCAGCCACAATCCTATACTTTCCATTTTTCTTTCCCAAATAATATTGCATTTGTTGCTGCTCATTCCCAGAATGAAGCTGAGTACAGGGACCTCCGAGTACACCCTGTTGCACTGCTACCACAGCAGTCAAAAGCTTAAACATCTCTAGTTTAGAAGAGACATGATACTGTATCTCTACTTTGCCCTATGAGTGCTCCATTCCAGAACTGTATAAAGCATACGTGTAATATATACTTCACTTTAAAAGAGAGGATGACTTCAGTAGTTATCTTGCATATTCCGGTATGCCCGTCCGAATTCAACACAGGCACTTTTAAATCCAAAAAGAAATCACATCCCTGTTTCCTGCCAACTTGTTCACATAGCCTGATGCCTGGTGCTCTGATAGCTGCGGGCGGTCTGATTCCCAGTTACAGGGAGAGATGCAGCTTTCAGCAGTGGATATCGTTGTGTCACTCAGACAGGTCAGATATCCAATAGCTAGGCCTAGTAAAACTCATCAATAACATAATTTTATGGTTCTACCTGTGAAAAAAAGGACTTGAGAAAATAATCATTGAACATTATCTTTTGAAAAAAAACAGGACACAGAGATAAGTGGCATTCAGTCTACATGGGCAGGCTTACTTCTGTGAAAGTTATAACCTGTGCTTGTTGAAATCTCTAACAAATTAATGAACTATGCTTAGTGTAAAGAATACATATTTCTCACCACAAACAAGAGGAACAGAATTTGAGGAGATTTTAATGAGTGCGTGTGTGTGCATGTCTGTGAGAGAGGGAGAGAGGAAATCACACTGATTTGGTTTAAACCAATATTGATTTATTGGAATTATGCCATTTTTACACATTTGATTCCAGATTTTACAATAAAGTCTACCGGGAAAACATATTGAAGACACAGGCATTGAAAGTTAGATGGAAGAATCTTTTTCTTGTTGTTGTATTTCAGAAGGACATCATGAACCTGTACTGTTTATTTGACCTTTTCAGTTCTGACATCACTAATACAGGATTATAAATGTCTCAATCATCTGTAACTCATAAAATTTCTGCCTTTGTTATAAACTAAAATATACGTAAGGCAAATAAGAAAAGTGAGAGACAGTTTTACAAATGTGAATTTATGGATTTGCCCACTGCAGTCTCTTCTTCATACTTTATGTAGTCTTTTTTGTAAATGAATTTCATAGCTGTCATTCTGATACGCTGATTTGTGCAAAATATACCTCAGGGCTCTATGGCACTCTTCCTCACCAAAAATAACAACACAGTGGGAGGAAAAAATTGCAGCAAATTGACATTAAGGGTAGCAAAAATATGTCAGTAGAATGACAAATTTAGTTTGATTGGGCTTCTCATGCAGTCTGTATAGGAAATTATGCATCTAATTATCTTTCACACTGGCTTGTATTATACCATGCAGTATTCAATGTAGCTTGAAATGATGTCCTTACCACTGCATCTTAGGTGGATGATTTGCTAGCTGATGTTGCTTAGAGCTAGTGTCTGTGTTTGGTAATTTTTATTCCACACTTCTCTATCTGCAGATATTCGTATTGTATGATTTATAATTTCATAGGGGATTTTTTTTTTGAGAAAAGGAGCACCTTTTTCCATAAATCTTTAATTTTTCCTATGCATTGAAAAAGGAAAGATTGCACCTATATGTCTATGTAGGCATGAATAGCAGATACAGATGTATTTTGCTCTGTTCCTTGACTTGTGAGTACCTCACGCTTATCAGTTTATCAGCAAACACTAACACATTCACTGTTCTGAAACAAATGCATTATAAAAGCAGTGGCATTAGCATTCATGCTCTCTTTTCTCCCTTCCACTCTTTCTGGGTTTTTAATGTATGTCTTCTCAACTTTCTGGGAGTTTACTGATACAGAGTTCTCAGACCATTATAGTTCATATATAAATGCACAGAATTCAATTCAAAAAGACAATGTAGTACTAAGAACCTCCATTATTCATGTAAAAATGACTTGATACAGCTATACTGTAAGCTGTTTTGAACTTGTTATACCATATACACATAGTGGCTGACCTGTTGGCAGAGGTGGTAATTTATACTGCATGTTAAAACTAGTATGTTTTTATTAACCTCTTACATTGAAGTACAATGTAGTAGGATAGTATGGTATTTGGAATGCTCATTGTAGGCGCAAACTGGCAAGAGTCTGACCTGGAAGACTTCAAATTTTTTTAGGCAAGAGAAAACCCTTAAGCTTGGTCTTAAAATTGCTCCAACTTGAGTCTTCATTTAGCATGCAAAACAACCTTTTTGCATTTATTATAATTCCATTCCTTTATTACTTAAAATATATGGTATCACTGGGAAATAGGTGCCATCTATTGCCCACATAAGGAACTGTCTTAAGGCTTAAATACTGTAACAAGTTTAAGGTTAGTCTCAGGCAGAATAGAGGCACATCGACCCAAATGCAATTCCAAAGCCTTTTGCCTAGAGATTGCATAGCCTAAGCAGCAAAGTGGGGAATGGATTGAAGCTGAAGGAGGGAAGATTTAAATTAGATATTAGGGGGAAGTTTTTTACAGAGAGAGTGGTGAGGTGCTGGAACAGGCTGCCCAGAGAGGTGGTGGATGCCCCATGCCTGGAGGTGTTCAAGGCCAGGTTGGATGGGGCCCTGGGCAACCTCATGTAGGTCCAGGCCTGGAGGTTGGTGTCCCTGCCTGTGGCAGGGGGGTTGGAACTCTATGATCCTTGGGGTCCCTTCCAACCCAGACCTTTCTATGAATCTATGATTCTATGAATCAAAGTGAAGATTGCTTTTGTAGCCTTGTGGTTAGATCACTCACATCAGTGAGGTCCTCTTTCACAGATTTCCTGCAAAGGTGCAGATCTTGTCAAAATTGTTAGATAGTTCTCCCTCTAATGAGATTTTTTAACTACTAGGTTAAAAAGTCATACATTTTTGTCTCTATGTCTACACTTTCTTTGCCTATTTTATGTACTCTTTCTTCACTGAGGAAGAGAAAGAGTGAAGGTTGAATCTTTTGCAAAGATATCTGATGACCTTGAGGCTAGGACACTCTCCTGGTAATAGAAGATGTCAGTGCAAATAATTTCAGTGTCTGAAACTCTCTGAATCAAGTTTTTTCATGTCATTGTTTAGGAATCAAGTCATAAAGCTATAAAGTAATGGAAACAGTCTGTCAGAGAGCAGTGAGGGTGACCCCAGCACAGACAGTGCTCCATAAATAGGGGCCGAACACTGTGGGTAGAGCAAGGGGCTGGTAACGAGACAGCTCAGAAACAGGGAGTAATGAACCAGGTCCAGAGTTCATTGACAAAGTCCAGCCAGGAACAAAAGGAAAATGGGACCAGAGGCGAGACTGGAGGCAATGCTAAAAGGTGTGTCTGAAGGGTCCATCTACCTGAGATGGCTGAGAGAGTTGGGCGTAGGCTGAGAGAGTTGGGCTTGTTCAGCCTGGAGCAGAGAAGGCTGCGGGGAGACCTGATTGCGGCCTTTCAGTACATAAAGGGAGCCTATAGGAAAGAGGGGGAGAATCTGTTCAGTAGGGACAATGGTGATAGGACAAGGGGTAATGGTTACAAGCTGAAACAGGGTAGGTTTAGATTAGATGTAAGGAAAAAATTCTTTGCAATGAGGGTGGTGAGGCACTGGCACAGGTTGCCCAGGGAGGTGGTAGATGCCCCATCCCTGGCAACATTCAAGCCCAGGTTGGACGGGGCTCTGAGCAACCTGATCTGGGTAATGGTGTCCCTGCTCACTGCAGGGGGGTTGGACTAGATGACCACTAGCGGTCCCTTCCAACCCAAAACATTCTGTGATTCTGTGATTCTGTGATACCTACAGTGAAGGGCTGAAGTCCATCCAGGAGACAGGACAGAGACAGAGCTGGAGACCGACTGTCCTACAGCATTGCTGCAACAGGGATTGGGATGAAATGTGACTCTGGGGCCCATGGGAAGGGGACAGAGGAAGCAGCAGGGAGGCTGGGCAGGGCCATACAGGTCTTCTGATGCCCTCTAGGCCCTGAGAGATGCCTGTCAATCTCTTATGTCTTATCACTTAAAACCCTGAAAGAAGATGAGTAGAGGTATTGATTCTCAGTAAAGGATTCCAGGCATTACTCTTGAAGGGGGTGGAAGCAGATAGCTAGTGATTAAATGGATTCAAGGCACGGTCATCCAGGGATATTTCTTATCAGCCAGCTCCAGGTGGTTACCCATTCAGCATATGATTTTTTGCCATTTCACAGTACCAATGTCACCCCAAATCCTGGTATGGGAACCTCAGTATTTCACTTCAGAAGTTTAATGTCAAGGTCATCTCTTGGACTGTGTGACAGATGACTTTCCAAAGATCTGCAGTTCTAGGAGGAAAGCATGAATGTTTTGAAGATAAGCACAAATTGTCACACTGAATCAAGGACAGAATGAAGATTGTCAACAACATCCTGCAGTAATTCTGTTTCACAGTTGTTTTTAATTACAGTACAGAACATGACTTTTAAAAGCTAAAGATTCAAGAATAAAATATTCAAATTTAATTTGGGAGGAAATGTACTAGCCTTTTGTTTTGGTTTGGCTTTTTAACTTCCAATAAGCCAGTGCAGTCTTCAGATATTGATAAAGCTCTTTTGCATTGAGGTATTGAAATTCATCAGTTCAATAGGAGTTCAGTATCTTGCAAATTTGAAATTGTGACCATATGTCCTCCTGTAATATTTACCTGCAAGGTATAAAAAGCATTTTTCTAGTTTCAAATAAATGCGGTAAAGAGAAAAAAATAAGACCAAGATTTCCACTTACTTAAACAAACCAGGGTTAGTTTAGTTCATAAAGTAAATGTGCAATATTAGTGACAGCAGCAAACATTTCACTGAATTCCACTTAGTTTGCAATTTGTTTGAATTTCAAATATTGGAAAGGTTTTGTAAAGTTAAGCATATGAAACATGTTTCAAAAATGCATGCATAACAACCTACAGAAGTTAAAAAGTTGCCTTTGTGCCAGTATTCAGAGGTATTCGCTTTTTAATTAGTAAGTTCATCTGATTTCATATGGATTGTAGTAGAATTGACTTATGAGATAAAACAACAGATCATAAAAGGTTTTTAACTATCACTGCTTCAAAACTCAGAATTTAGATTATTTTTGTCATATTCTATGCCAAACAAATTTTATTAAATGGGTTTCGAATTTAGTTGTGTTTCATGCCTGCACAGTCAAGAAAAGATATCTAGTAAAGAAAAGTCTATGGTCAGATAAAATGTCATAGTATTATATGCAAAAAGACCAATGTCTGCTTGAGACACAAAACTATCAAGTTTTTATAAATGCCAAATGCTTGTTTCAATATGATCTGTTTGCAGCACTTTGTCTCTTTTGCTCTCTCTGCCCAGTAGACTTTTTTTTTTTCTTTTTATTATGAACCCATTATGTGGTTGTCATCATTTATCTTGGTTATGAGCTACCTCCACAATTAGCTTGTTTGTTTGTTTGTTTTGGCAGAATGGTTTATATAGTAAAGACTTTTTTTTTAATATGAGTACAGGGTTATTAATAACAACCCTTGGGATTTTTGACTATAAGGGTAATTTTTAGTAATAAAATTCTTAATTTTGCTTGCTGGCATGATCTCACTGTATCTTTATATATAAAAAGATAGGTGTCTCAGAACAAGGTCAAGCATCTCAGGCTAAAAGTGATAAAATTACCATGATTATGCCAAACATTAGTAAATACCTAAAGGGATATATCAACCTTTTATAGAAATGAGGGATGTTCTTCCAAGATTTGGAAGAGACTGCATTTATATATCTCTAAATATTTTTATCTCTTGTAGTGCCAAATCTATATGCTATATTTAGTCTTGCTATATAATTTCCTAGAAAGTACCTTAAGCCTCTAAACCTCTGTTCAGTCATGCCAGGGAGCTGAAATTGAGTACGACGGCCTCTATTATTTTGATTTTTACTAAATGAAATGGCATTTGACTTGCCTTCATTTTGTTCTAATGTAAGGACTATGTTTTCAGAGGGGTTTAGATCAAGCTGTAACTCATTTAAGAAAAGTAAATGTTTAAAGAAAAGAAAATTCTGCTGTACACTAAACAATGAAAAAGGACAGGAAGTTAAACTACCTTTTATTCCTTATTCTGTTCATATGATCATTAACCAAAAACTTACTTTAGTAAAAAGTGGATTATCCAAAGTCAACAGCAAGCTAGTCTGAACTCCTAGCCCTCGATAAAAGTGGATCTCTTAAATGTAATGCAAAGATTCACTAGTTTCAATAAACATGACATTTGTAATTGAAAATAGAGAATGAATACATCTGAAGTGACAGGTACTGACATATGAGGCTGACCTCCCTGTCACAACAGCCTTTTCCTCTATTCTTTCCTGAAGTGTCAAAACTCATTTAAAAGAAAGTTGACTTGATATGATTTGGTTTTTTGTTTGTTTTGGTTTGGGTTTTGTAGTTTGTTTTTTGGTTTGGTTTGGTTTGTTTGTTTTTTTAATGTAGATGTAATGTAGCTTTTTCCTTACACAGTTTAACAATGTTGTCCTAGAAAGAATAATAAGAAGAATGGGAGGAAAGAGAATGATGGAAGGACCTTGATGTCACTCACTGGTGATGTCATAAGCTGTAGAGGTGAGGGTTAGAGCTGGAGGGCTGGGGTTATCTGTGAGAACGCATAACCAGCTAAAAATATCTATGAAAGAAACATAAAAAATTTAATGTGTTTCTGATAACTATTAGGCAGGATAATCCAAAATATAGAAAGCTGTACATTTACATTTCCAATACTGAATTGCAATTTACTTGAGAAGTATTGCTTAATTGTTCTTTCAGAAACTAAATGGTAAAGATGTAAAATGTCTAGTTTATTTCCATTTTGGGGCCTCAGGAGGGGCAGTTTGTCTCCTTTCTGTTTTTGTTGTTACATGCAGTTTTCAGGAGTTCCCCAGTCTTTAAAAGCTTCAAGCTAGATTTTAATGGAAAAGATCAAAAATAATCACTTCATCACATTAAAAATCTGCATAGTCTAGTTTGAGTCAGAAGAGGTATGCCTAGAATTTCATATGGGGACACACAAAAATTGAGTCATTGCAGTATGGTGCCCTATCAGTGACACTTTTAAAAATAAAATTGTTAAAAATAAAAACCTTTAGATATTAGATACTTGAAAGAAAAATGAAGTTTTGCTGTCTGCCAAATGTTCCTAGTCTTTACCTACACAAACCAGTTTTGACCTGTACATGAGGCAAATTGTAAGAAAAAGAAGCCCACGTTAAAGGGAGAAAGGATGAGAAAATTATTTCATTTAAGTGAATATTTTAAAATTTGGCACTTGAAAATACTTTGTTTTATGTTTTCAGGAGAGCTTTTACCTTATTTATGACATCTCTGAATTCTGATTTTGTATTGATTTCACTACCCTGTATTTCCCTTTATTACTTACATTCATTTACGCTTAGTACTTTGGGAAGAAACATTATCATTAAATCTTGAGACATGTTAAAAGCAATACTTGAAAAAAACCCAAACCAAACCAAATCAAAAAATCCAAACAACAATGACAAACAACAACAAGACACAATCTAAAATGAAGATATCCATTTTCTCTTGGAGGTGCTTCAAAGTTCTTTGGAATTGATAAGATTTCTTATTTCCTGTCTTCCTATATGGATTATTTGGAAATGAGGTCTCTTTTTTTTTCACCTCTTTTTCAGGGAGGGGAGAGTGACATTTGTGGAATTATGGCCTAAACGCTATTGGGGTAACAACAATTCTAATAGAGCAATCTAAGCAACTTCTTTTTACCATGAATAATACATAAACAGATTAATCTCTAGATGTTTAAAAGGGCAATTGTCAAAAGTATTTAATTAATTTAGAAGTCCAAGTCTCATAGTCATATCCAGGCAAATATATTTCAGAAATGTAACTTTAGAATATATTTTTAATGTGTGATCCAATGCTCTATTTTGTCTCATTCTTTAAAAGAAATTATAACTCGTTATCATTAAAAATGTTGGTCCATCTGTTTAAAAAATTTCAAGTTTACAACAATGATCTCTTATTTCCCCTTCTTTATTTACTTCAATGAAAGGGGACAGGCTAGAACTCTAATACCATATCCAAATTTACATAATTCTAGTAGCCAGTGCTAAAGATGGATTTAGTCTGGTTAAAGGAAGTTATTGGCATTGTATCTACATTACTTACCCATATTGTAATGAAGTTCTTCAGTCTACTAGAAACATATCTATTAGCCTAGACAAGATAGGTAAGCTAATGCCTGTTTAGTATGGACATTCAGTTTCCCTCACCCTTGAGACATTAATAGGATAGCATGCTGCTCATTTTAAAAATTATGATGGAATGCTGGAGTGAAAAATGCTGAATATCTCAAATTGATTAAAAGGTTTATAGTGAAAGATGTAAGAGTTCGGTAGGGTTGTGTCATACCTCACAAGAAACTTCCATGATGTAGAAAACAGGCCGCAATGGTCTCTTCAATGATAAAAATATAAGAAAGTCTTAAATGAACCTGTGTATTCTTTAGATGTGTAGCTGTAAATCAGGCTACGTGTCTTTCTAGAAGGACCGAGCGAACAGTAATGCACTTTTCTTCTACAGATAGACCAGTTTGAAGTCCCATCTATCTTTAAACTCTACATATAACATACTTTACTCATCACTGTCCTTGCAAATGTTCTAATCAAACAATAATCAAACTGTTTACTGCACATATCTAATTTTGTATCAGTACTAAACAGAAGGAAGTTCTCAGTGTTGCTAAGTGGACATTGAATGTTTTCATAACGGAAAATTACACAATTAGCAGAGACAATTATTTTCATTCTTCTGCTCCTCTGATAGTTGAGGAATAAAAAAAGGAAAAATAAAATTTTGAAAAGTAATTAGTAATTTTCCCTGTCAGGCATACCATCTGAGAACTGTCATTACATTTTATGAACATTTGAGAAGCTAATTGACATTTTATTGTGGAAAAAAGTCTACACTCTAAAAGTTCGAAGTATAAAATCTTTAAGGAAGCTATTATATGTTTAAAAAGCAGGTAAATGGAAGATCTAACAAAAATATGTGTGTTTGTACACCAAATAAGTTAAAAAGCTAAAAACAACAACAAAACAAAATAAATAAATAAAAACCCACAGACATTCTAAGCTTAAGCTTGATGTTTTAAATTTAAAACTTTTTAACTGATATAGTTATGAAAATTATGAAATTAGATGGCTGAAGTGTAATGGTCTCCAGTGAGTTATCAAAATTTAGTTAAAATAGAAAGAACACAGTTCTGCACATATATGTGAATAAGAGTTAATATTTCATTTGTCTGTAGTTTTCTATTTGTGTGTGTTTACTTCTGCTTTTCATGACAGCATCTGTTAACTTTGCAAATAAAGGAATAGCATAATTCATAATGGATTTCAAAAAGAATCTGGGACTTATTCTCTCATCGGAGTAAAATTTGTGATAGGTTATATCTTTACTATTGTATACTTTGCAAATGTCCATGATGAAGGATTTTTATTAAAAATTGTTATGTAGTTGAGTGTCAATATCTGAAGTGTAATACTGATTATAAAAAAAAATCACAGAAAAATTTGGTCTGAAAGGACTTTCTGGAGATCATATTTCTGCTCAAATCAGAGCTACATTCAGAGTCTTGTGTAGTAAATTTTTTAAAATCTTTAGAAACAGAACATCTCTAACTTCTCTAGGCAACCTTTTCTCTGCCTTTGCCATCTTAAACAGTCCTTACAAAGTGCTATTTTAAGCTATTAAACTCAAATGAGTGCATCAAATGAAGGCCTGTCCTCTTTTTATAAGAATAGTTTTAATCACTTTTTTATTTGTTTCTGCTCTTCCTTAATGGGCAAAATCATGGCATTTGGTTTTTAACTGCTGTGGCAATATGGGCTAATATTGCTACTGAGCTTCCATGTTTTTTCCTAATTGAATACCTCAGTTTACTCATCTGTAAAATATCTATAATAAAGCACTTTCCTCCCTCACAGGGGTGTTGTAAGGTTTAATGAGATAATAATGTGCAGTACTCAAGATCTTCAGATAACAGATCATGTGTAAGTCCAAAACATTAATTATTATTATTCCTGTCCCTCAGAGCATACTTTAAATTCAAAATCTATCAACATAAGGATTTTTAGATTATTTTTCACCAACTTCGGTTTGCTATGACTTTTGTCAGCAGTCTACTATGGGTCTCATGTATTTCTCACCTAGATATATTTAGTTTTCTAGAGATCATACTTCCCAAATCCATGGTTTATAATATTTAGGTATAGTATTCCATTTAGGATTTAGGAATTACCATTAAGTTCTTACTTTAATAGTGTAGGGATTGATTCAGAGAAAGGGTCTATGAAAACAAGCTGCCTTTATTAATTCGATGTTCTACTACCATAACAAAAGTACAGAACTATGTTCCTAAGCTTGTTTGCAGGTATCTCTAACAATTTCAGAAAAGATGACAGTCCTGTAATATACACAATTCTAATTGTAACAATAAATTGAATTAAATTTCAGCTGTCAGTCAGTGGCAGGACACAGGTTGTAGCCCAGTAAAGAGGATTTCTGCCCTCAGCAGTGGGATGCCTGGCTGGGCGCTGACTCCGCAGCGCATGGACTCATCCTCGCCATGGCCTGAGCTGGGTGTCACTGGTTTAACCCCTGTGCCAGGGCCAGTGACTGCTGCCTCCCCTGCTCCAGCTTCCTCTCTGGGACTCTCAGGTATACAACAGATAATGGCTTCTGTCTCCTCTGAGTGGGCTCAGGTCCACATAAAACGGACTGGCTGCTTCCACAGCACTTCCTCATGTTTCCCTGAACTCCATGTAAGGGGAGCTATTTTTCAGTTCAAAGTGTCTAAAAGGGACAAAAGCTCAATTGTAGCACAACAAGACGTTGTAGTCTAAATGCATCACAATAACTGGAAATTGGAAATACATGTTACATACCTTAGAATACAATATGAAGACATGTGGCAGTGTTTGAGAGCATAGTCTTCTGGTATAGTCACAGAGGACTATGTAGGGCTGAAAGAGCCAAAACTGGTTCAGTCTTACTGGTTTTGCTTCTTGGGAGCAGTTCCTGGAATAAAACGAGAAACAGTCCTGAGCCTTGCTTTGGAGAGACCCTTCTAGAGGCAGCCAGGCAACAAACCAAGGACTTGCAGGTACCGAATTCTAGGCACCCTGTAAGCCTCTCCTGCTTTCCCAAGGACATGTGCTAGACATGAGAGGAGCTGGAAGGGCAACCTCCTCAGCCTCAGCTCTCGCTGGAAAGAAGAGTTCAAGGAAAGGGAGTAAAATGAGGGGTGGGATTATGACTGCTAGTATGAAGATTAGGATGTTTAATAGATATTTTGGGTCTTGTGCCCCTGTTTCTCATTAAATATCTTTCAGGTGAAAAAAAAAAAAAAAAAAAAAGAAGCAAAAGGCTTGATAATTAAAAAGTCACATTGGTAATAACAATGAAGTTCAGAATATCAGAATAACACTCAAAGGTGTGTTGAATCTGAAGGCTGCTGAAAGTAGTTGTGTATGAAGGCATTGATGACTTTTCAGTTTATATTTCTAATGTAGCTCTTCAAAAACTGTGTACAGTTTACTTCTGGAATAATACTGGAAGAGATTCAGGAATATTCTGGAGGGGAAGGAGTTCAGGAAGTGATGGTATGTTCATGTTGAACTGCTTAGAGTCAGCAGTGACTCACATGTCCTGCCCTCAAGACATGCATAGATAGGCAGGGCAGCAAGAAGGGCACATTTATTCACCTTGTTGAGGCTCAGCTTGTAAGAAGTCAAATGAAAAAACAAGAGAGAACAGTGTGGCTTAAGCTACATTGGATTTTTTTTTTTTCTAAATTACTTTTCATCTTTGATTTATCTTTTTTCTTTTTCTTTTTTTTTTTTTTTCAAATTAGTATAGCCACCCTAACTGATACACAAATCTGAAAACAAATTTAATTGTGAAAATAATAACAAATGCACTGGTACATATTAATAAATGAAATAAGTACCTGAAAGTAAATATCAATGCATTAAAAAAAGGAACTTTGATGTCAAACTGTCTTTATTGTTGTTATACACTGTAGCTATTAAAAATCATGTTCTATCTATTAAAAATATTATTTGTTACATTAAGAAGATGGCTTACCTATTATCAGTTCCCAGCATTTCATGTCTGCTGAAGTTGCTTATAAAATGTTTTTGTATTAAATCATATCCAATGCATTTAACACAAAACTAATTCCAACTGTTAAGAAATACATACCAGTTTGCAGCAATGCATAATATTTATGAGCACACCTTGTAGAAGACACCACTATTCTTATGGGATTTATGTCCATTCTTCCTTTCTTTTTTGTAGTTGAAGGCTTTTTTGTAATTAAGCAGAGAAAAGTATTTCCATCACTTTCATTATCTTTCACATCTTCAAAGCCAAACAAGAGACATTATATAGAAAATGGATCTTCTGAAGCAAAGAAAATTGCAAGAATGTTATATGGACCAAAACACAAATTACATATTGTAAGCAATAACACATTTGTAGACTCATTTGCATGTTCACAGTATGAACGTCATGATAACAAAGACAGTTAACCATCTTTCTCTTTTTCTCAGAATCCATAGCGTAAATACATTTTTTAAAACAAAGTTTTAAACACTTCTGAACTGCCTGTCAACATTATAATTAGAACATTAGAAATTCACCAGCCATTATGAAGTATATAAATGTCAAGAAAACACACATATTTTTGCACATACTGTTGCATATATTTTGTACTAAAATGCTAAATTCCAACACCTTTACAGCTCTTCTATTTCTACCTAAGAATTTCTGCTTTCTCTCTATCCCAGCTTTCCTAAACCTTTCTATCCACCAAAAAAATCAAGCCTGTCCACCTACTCATATTTTTCACTCCAAACACTTCAGGACAGTTTGATTAATAACACATATTACCATGCAGCCCAGAATTATGCACTCCTTCAGTAAGACGCTGCCTTTATTTTTAGGTATTGTACAGAGATGAGCATCTTACCAATACTTCATATAGCAGAATGAGTCAGTCGAATGGGACTTTATGAACTGAAAAAAGCATCACTCCTACAGAAGCAGATCTTTATTGTATACCTTGGACCTACCTATGGATTAAACTAAAAGGCTGTCAGATCAGCACCATAACAAATAAACAGATTTTACACGTGGATGGAGAGGATTGTTCTCTATCCTTGTCATATTAATCACATAGAACTTTAAAAATTGAAATTATTTTCCTCATTTTTGATGATAAAAAACAACTGTAAGTTAGGATGAACAAATGGACTGTGCAGTTTTACACTTAATTTTTGTGTAGCTAGTTAAAGATACCAAGAAGGTTTCCTATTGTGTTTTCTTCATTCAGATTCAGTGAATCTGAAGTGAATTAACTTTGTAACTGCACCCCATGAGTACAGTAAGTGTTCATTGGGCTATTAAAATGCCCATTGCCCCAGACCTTTCCTGAAGTGGATATAAAGTCCAAGTAGCAGCTAGAAGATACACGGGGAAACTAACTTTCAAACAAAGCTAACTGCTTCTCCTTTCAGCTTCTAATCATGTTTACAGTAGAGTGTGGAGAGCAGACCTGAGAACAAAATGAAATTGTTTGTAGTTTTCAAGAGGCCTTTTTCTCATTTATTCTCTTGGATATATATTAGGAAAACCTCTCTCAGTTATGAGAGTGTCAGCCTTTTCTACAGAGATGAAGCTGTTTCAGGATGATCTCTGGGCTTTCTGGAATGTTTGCAGCTGTCTTGGCCCTCTATATCTTGGGATAAAGCATAAGTATTTCTGATGTGGATTTAATTTTCTATTTAAAACTACTGTAGAAGCGTATATTGAATGATTGTCAGTGTAATGTATTGCAAGAAAATGTAAGAGCAACTATATTTGACCTGCTATGAATCAGAGGACATTTCTATTTTCATCTTGAATTGTAGACATAGTGGGCTAGATTCTGGTGCTCTCACACATATATGTGTATATATTCTGCAGTACCCTTTAGTTTTATGTGGCTTTTGAAACAGGAAGTTGTTTATTGTAGGTGTAACAAAATGTATAGATATGAGTAAAAATATAATCACTGTTTTTCCTTTTTTAAAAAAATAACTTGCAGTGCTACTCAGTAAACTCTCTTTCAAATTATGCATTTCATATGCTAAAGCTTCTAATATTTCACCAGTGGATTAAACACCAGGGCCATTCAAAGAAAATGCACAGATTTCTAACGATATTAACTGGTATTAGCTACTTATTTCTCTGGGGTAGCTTAATGTTATCCTCTGGCCCTGAAAAGTGACTGTGCTCCATTGTTCTTTGGTAAGCAGTCAGCGCTTCAGAATGTGTACCTGGTTTTCTCTCATGAAGGAATTGCTTTCAGATTAATCTTAGAAAAAACAGGAAACCTCATTAAGAGAGATCTGCCTTTATTAATTTAATATTATCCTGAGATAAGTCAATATATATTTTCTGATTCTACCATTGTACCAGAAAAATACAATCTTTTTTTTGTTTGGGAACGGGGCATTTTAATGAACCTTTATGTCAGTGATACAGCTTCTAAAATGTTCAGATTTAATATGCTTATTTTTTCAGCTTATAGTTCAATTCTTTGCTGTAGTTTTAAAGATTGAAAATGGTTGTACTAAATCAGATCTATGCTGCTTTATACTCTGTCTCTCACAGGATAAACTTGGGGATAAATTCTGATTTATACAGGTACCAGTAAAGAAAATTTAACTAATAATCTGATCAAGGCTTTAAAAAAAATTTCAGAGGCTTAAACTGTGTTTTTTACATCTCAATTATTAAAATGTCAAGATTATAATTTATCTTCTCTTAGAATCTTCAACTGAATTTTGAAGTGAAAAATACCATTTATCAGTAGTATAGGTCCTCTCCAGGAAGTTCAATAATACCACTGAAAATGAAAAGGTTAATTTCAAAGACAATTTGTAGTGTATGATGGCAAGGAGTACTTCTCACTGTGTGAGCTTTCAGAATGATGTACCTTGCAAATTGGATTATTTTTTTCTGTAACTTTTTCACAGTAAGCCCAAGAGCAGTTCATAAAATGAAAACATTTAACACAAAAACGACTGTTATGATTATAGATTAAGGATTAGTGTTTATTTCTACTGGATAGAATGTATATGTAGAACTATATTCAAGGAATGCTGAACTTCTAGCATTTTCTTTGGATATAAGGAGGAAATTCTTTGGAAATAAGGAGGAAATTCTTTACGATGAGGGTGGTGAAATACTGGAGCGGGTTGCCCAGAGAGTTAGTGGAGGCTTCATCCCTGGAAACATTCAAGACGAGGTTGGACGGGGCTCTGAGCAACCTGATCTGGGTAATGGTGTCCCTGCACACTGCAGGGGGTTGGACTAGATGGGATCTAGGGGTCCCATCCAACCCAAAACATTCTATGATTCTATGATATTTCTTTTAATTTAATTCAAAAACATTGGAATACAATCTTTATAATTGAGTGCACTCGAGTTGTGAGCCTAAGAACTAACCGTAAGAACTATCTAGAAATTTCCTGGATAAAGTCTGTTCATGAATTCTGTTTCATTTTATAGAAGCCAAATGTTTCATAGAAACATCTTGAATTCAACAAACTTCTTTCTAATCACTGTGAAATTCACCTGGGTTTCCAAGTGCTTTTCTGGGATCCAAATCTTTCAAAGTCTGTGACTTGAAGTGAACTTTCAGGGCTTCTAGGATCCCTAACAAGGATCCCAGGGTCTGGTAGCCCTGGATGCCCTTGGAAAATCCCATCTGTCACTCATCATCCAGGCTCCTTTGGCTTTGTAGTGAAGTGGAAAGCTGTATCTTCCAATAGGCTTTACAGCCTGGAATGAAAACAAACATAAATTTCATTTGAAAATGTTCACAGAACAGTGTACATTATTTTGTCAAGATAATGGACAGTTATTTCCCAAATTACTCTTTTTGCAAGACTTTCTATCCCATAGGAGGTTTTAAAATTTGTTCATATTCCAAGATCGTCTAAGATACAATGTGACCTAATTCTCAGCTCACTGGCTCTCAACCTGTGAAGTCCATATCATCAGGTTGAAATAGAAGCTGTTGAACTGGCTCAGGAAGCCATCCGCATGACTTCTTCAAGTCCTTGGCTCATTGTTCCCAGCCTAGGTCTTCTGAACACCACCATCCCCTGAATGCTGCCTGAAACTTCAGCTACTTGTTCAGAACACAGCAGGTTTTCACAGGCAAATGACCCCGTTTCAATGACCAAGATCCTTATTATTATTCTCTAATAGCACATAAATGATGTCTGTGGCTGCTATTGTGTCATTAAATATGTCTTCCTTATGGCTAGACCGCTCAGTAGTATTTGGGAACCCACTGATTTACATATGAGGGAAAACAAATAAAAGTAAGGGAGAAAAAGAATGAGAAGGATTTTGCAAAGTCAAGCAACAGCTCAGAAGTATCATCTTTACAGTACTTAGCCCCGCTCTGTGGCCCAATCTAAGCTTGTGTGACTGTGCTTTCTGTACTTCTCTTTCTCATGTGAAACTCCAGGTTTGTAGTTCTCCTGAACTAAAAATGGGAGGTTAAACTAGGTAACCCACAGATTTCAAGGAATTCACCAGAACAAATGGCATCCAGCTTGGACGTTTCAGTGCTCCTTGCATTACTAACTTGGCAAGCCTTGTGACTCTAACTATTGCAGTTTCCTTCAGTGACAACTTAATAATATACCAATAAGTATAAAAAAGTATTCTATTTCCCTTTAAAGAACACAAGTTTTTTATTGTGGAAATAGTTGCAAAAGTATCAATACTGTTACATTATTACAACTGCTATAGATGGTTATTTTCAATAATGCAATTATAGAGGTAGCATTGTAAGAGGATATTAAAGAATATCAGTATTTGTATCTATTCTGGTATTCTTCCTTGTTTTCTCTTTCATGTTCCTGTCTGATACAAAACTACTTCCCTGTAGATGTTTTGGCCTCATCTATAGACTAAATCGGTGGAGCATTTTTATTAAAATCCCCAGATTATCTGTTGAAATTGATTGAAAATGGTTTTGCATAAAATATTTAATTTTAAAACAACATTTTATCCATAGATCTGGTATAATCTTCCATACCACTTAGGTGAAATAATATGGCATTAAGTACTGAAGGGAAAAATTCATGTTTAACTTCTTGACAGCATACACTATAAAAAGAAGGAATTATTAAGAAGCAAATCAATGGTCTTTTGCCTAAGACTGAATAAGTAAATCAGGCTTGACTTTCATACCTATAAAATTATTTCACAATCTGTTTATTTAATCTTAACTCAAGCAAATAATATGGCAAGGAAAGAATTCCAGCCTTTATGCACAAAGATGGAAATGGTCTTATGATAGCAATGGCTTTTTTGGATATAGCAACATAATCCTGTACATGCGGAATGAGCATATTCAGGAATTTGAAGTATGGACACCATGAGTATGATGTTCCTTACAGTCTTATTTAGTCTAATTTAGTCTTCCTAGAAATCTCTCCATGGATCTCTGTGCAGTGTGTGTGTGCGCATGCATGCATATATATATGAATGAGCAAGTATGCATATGTACATATTATACATATGTATTTATACATCATTCATACTTGTCACAAATGGAAAATGAGAAAATGGGTGTATTGCCAAGTTCAACATCAGTAATTCCTTATCATTGTAAAGAATTAGTCTCTCTCAGCCCTTTATGAAGAAAATATTTTTAGAGTTTTTTTCTTAGTTACCTCATGGTATTAATATCTTTTTATTTTTTTACCTTTCTATTAAATGATGTAGATTATTTCAATAACAGTGCACATTTTTTATAATTATTACTATTCGGTGCATAATTTCACTAATACCTGTTTATTAAAAAGATGGAAGCTTACATAAACATTACTTGTAAAGATATTTTAAACCCATGAAGTCTTTTTATTCTTCATACAGTGTAGAGTGTGGATCTTGAAATAATTCAGAATAATCTGTTACTCAGTGCAGTTGACAATAAAAAATACTTGAGATATCTAGATGAAAATGTATTATTGATTGTCCATGTAAATGTTAAAGAGCTATGACCACACCTTTATCCTTGTCCAATATTTAACATAGAAACAACAAGAAAGAGATCTTCAAACTTTCTACTTTTCAAACTGGTTGTAAGGTATTAATTGTTATTAAATGAAAGATTGAGGGTTCTGGTTTTATCAGTCTTGGGGTCATTGCAACAGAAAAATATTGGACAAACTGGTTTGCTTTTTAAAAATAACTGTGCAGATATTATCCATAAGTGATTTAATATAGGTTTTTCAAGGTTTCTATTTAAAATATAAGCTTTCATTTTTAGACCTATCTAGAGGACAAAAAATTAATCATATTTATTTTTACACTGCACAAGGACAAGGTTAAAAAGCTTTTGATTCTAGAGAATATTATATTATTTTCAGTAGAAATGGTAGAGAAACAAACTAGTGAGTACTGAAATACAGGTTGTTCAAGGTCAAGTATCTACCAGTAAAATGTTTTTTGAGTATGTAGATTTCTTTAGAGACATAGGTTATTGTACTAGAACTGTATCATTACAGACTGAGTGATGAATGGATTGAGAACAGCCTTTCAGAGAAGGATTTTGGGGTACTTGGAAAAATTGGACATGAGCCGGCAATGTGCGCTGGCAGCCCAGAAGCCAACTGGACCCTGGGCTGCATCAGGAGAAGTGTGGCCAGCAGGTCGAGGGAGGGGATTCTGCCCCTGTACTCTGCTCTGGTGAGACCCCACCTGCAGTGCTGCGTCTGCTCTGGGGCCTCAGCACAGGAGAGACACGGAGCTGTTGGAGCGGGGCCAGAGGAGGCTACAAGAATGATCCGAGGGCTGGAGCACCTCTGCTGTGAGGACAGGCTGAGAGAGTTGGGCTTGTTCAGCCTGGAGAAGAGAAGGCTGCGGGGAGACCTGATTGCGGCCTTCCAGTACTTAAAGGGGGCCTATAGGAAAGATGGAGAGAGACTTTTTACCAGGGCCTGTAGTGATAGGACAAGGGTTGAGATTTTTAAACTGAAAGAGGGTAGGTTTAAATTAGATATCAGGAAGAAATTTTTTATGATGAGGGTGGTGAGACACTGGAAGAGGTTTCCCAGAGAAGCTGTGGATGCCCTGTCCCTGAAATGTTCAAAGCCAGGTTGGACAGGGCTTTGAACAACCTGGTCTAGTGAAAGATGCCCCGTCTCATGGCAAAGAGGTTGAACTAGATGATCTTTAATGGTACCTTCCAACCCAAACCGTGTTATGATTCTGTGATGCTATGATGCTATCAATAGTTAGGTAATGTATTAATAGTTTAGTATTATTGATTATTAAAATATTGTTTTCTTCCATTCAATTTTTCCTTCTTTTTCTTTCATTTCCAATTACATTTGATTTTTGAATGCTTAGGATTTAAACACACAAATTTTCTACTCCATGTACTAAACACATTGTATGTGTGACACAATTGCTTCTCTGTGGGAACATAGTCCCTCCAAAACAATGTAAAACAACTCAGGACATCACACACACTTTGCAGAGGTAGAAATGACTATAAAAGCTTTTAAGTAATAGATAATCAAGTTCCCTTTGTGCTGAATAAAGTGTTGCATGCAGAGACCTTGCCAAGGAGCACTCAGGCTTTGTTAGAAGAAAAGGCAAGATTGTGCATAATAGTAATTGCTGCATATCCTGGTATCTGTGGCAGCAAACAAGTTTGCATGATTCTGAATTCAGGACAAAGAGGTAAGGAATGAAGATTAATTCTTATTGAAATGAGTTCATTTCTGATAAAGGGAAATTTAAATGCTTCTAAAGATTATTTATGCTGATTAAGATATCTGCAATTATAGCTGAACTGAAAGAAATTAACTCCATTATTCAAGATAAATTATGGGCAGATTATCAATCTTAAATTTTGGCATCACTGCTTTTGATGACTTGTGTCCTTTACAGCTACCAAAAAAAAAAAAAAAAAAAAAAAGGAAAGAAAAGAAAAGTCGTCAAAAATATCAGTAGTAGGCAGTTAAAAATAAGGTTTACTTACATTTACCATAGTTATTTCCAGATTAGAAATTTTATCATGTATCTGTGACAAAGAATACTTCACTTTAAGAATTCATATAGGGCAAAATAATCCTTATTATAAGTATGTGTTCATAACATTGAAGTAAATGGTTAACTAGTTTTTAAGATGTCAATATTACTTTAATTCTCACTGAAGCATAATATACATTTCCTGAAAATATGTAGACAGTATTACTATGAATATGATTTTGCTAGCATGGGAATATCCTGAATCAAATAAGTAGCTTTTTAAAGATGGATTCTCAATGCATTTGCTATTAGTACAATAGAAATTATTTCCTGTACACAGTGCTGCCTCACATTTGTTCTTCTGCCATACAACTCTGCACTTCAATAAAGTTTTGAATGTCACAGGTGGCACAGTTTATGGGAAAGCTATTCTGTGTTAATTTTTGGAAGCATGGAGGATTTGTTGGCATTAGTGCTGTAATTCCTTGCTTAAGAATGGATTAAGTCAAGGGGCTGAGAGTGTAGCTTGGTCATGGGTGCAGTGGGCCATATGTTCCTACATCACATGACACTGGTAATGCTGAGCAGTGTTACTCTTAATTCAGATGTCAGCTGTATCTCTTTTTGCTATAACCACCTGTTTATGATAATTCTACTATGTCCCATTACCTGAATAATTTAAAATTGTGACTAGGATCCAATCTGATAAATGCAATAAACAATTTAGGTAAACAAATTGTGTGATAGATCCTTTCAAGAAAAAACTTATTTTCAATGACCATAGTACAAATGTAGGCACTAATTTATAAGTACTGCTTCACTACAGACACTGAAAATTTAAGTGTGGTCTAGTTTCCACTTTGTTTTATAACAGAATCTCTTCTCAGTCACTCATGGTTTAAAGACTTCTTAATTAAGAGATTATTCAAAACCACAGTGTGCAAAATTGATGTACTAAGTACTACTTTAAGCACCAACAATTGTAATTTCAGCCTTCGTTTTACTTTTTTTTTTCTTTTTTGTAATGGAAAAAGATTTTATCTTGTGATGAGACCTTGTTTTACTTTTTTTGGGAACTAAAGCTTTCATGGAGTGTACACTGATCTGACCTTTGTTTCACTGCAGTGTTCTTTCTGGTTGTGTCCTCTTTCTTAGCTTTCCATGCGGAGTGTAGTGCAATTTGGCAACTCACAGGTTTTTTCTGAAAATCGTGCTAATTTGGTTCCTATTTTTACAAATTTATACCTTTACTGACATAATACTCAAAATACCACTGATCATCAATGTAGTTAAAAGGAAAAAAAAAAACCAGAATGCAGATAACAATAACTAGAACCCATATTTTAAGTGGAAAACATTTTCTTTGCATTATTTATTTTTATTGTAAAAGGAAATGCTATAAAATGCTATAGATATCAGATATAACTCAGAAAGTGAGTCAAACAATTTAAGCTTAAAGAAGGAGTCTGGAAGATGTGCACACAGCCACTTACATAAGAACTATTTAAATGAGAAGAATAAGCTTACCCAGAACTTACCCAGAAGTGCAGATAAGCGTAAGTGGGAGTGATGATATAAGAGAGTGATTTCTGCCAAGTGTTTCTGATGGTGTCTTGCTGTCTGTTAATAATCCCTAGAAATTCTTCTTCATATATGAATATAAACTCTACTTTCTATTTTGTTCTATTTTTAACTGCGTGAGGAAGTAGTGAAGAAGAGATGCTATACAGAGTTTTATGCCAGAAGGTATCATCAAAACATCTGTTCCCACTTTCATATCACAGGCTCTTATCTTCCTCCCACCTCTCTATACTAATCACTAAGATTTAACATATCAGTCCTCTGGCACAGTTGTAGGGCACAGCTTATGAGAAGGAAATTTAAAGATCAAAAAAAGTCTTAGGCCCCAAAAATGGTATAAACAGGTTAAAAGGAATATATTAATGTGATGTCAGGAAAAAATCTAAAATGTTAATATAGAAGAGAATTGCCAAGATTTGAGATCCCTGTCAATCTAACATAGAGCAAAGTTCTTTCTCGAAGATAAACCCAGTGATCGACATGACCACTGGTGTGTAAATAGGATATACTTGTTAGGTACAGAAACAGAGAATTCTGGTGCCCTCCATTCCATATCCTGTCTAGCCGGGACTGTATCCAGTTTCAGCTAACATAAATTCCTTCAGTAGATGTTTTGATCATTGCTAGAGAATAGGAGAGTGTGCATGAGCCTTTTTCTGATGATCAGCAAATGAGCGGTTTTGGCTGGATGGGTATTTTGATGCCACCCTTCTTTCCATCAGCTTGCAGAGCAATCTGTATCAGATCGGATGTCCAGTACCACTTCCCAAAACAAAGTCCATGCAAAACAGAACTATCACAACAGGATTCTTGTCTCATAAAACAAAACTTGAACATTTGAGTAAAGGTGCTACAGAGCAGTCAGATATAAAGCTCCTTCAAAAGACAGAGTGGAATGATGTTGGAGGAGCTTGGCGAATTGTTTCACTATAAAAATCCCACTTTGATGATTACATGAGTGAAAATCATGTGGCAGTAAGTTTTAGCCTTAGTTCTGACACTGCTTCTTCCTGAAGGCCTGGGTCACTTACTCCCAGTTTTGATTTCCACCTCAGTAAATTTGAGACCGAATGATTTCAAGAAAGTGTCTTCTAATTCTTAGTTCTGCCAAAAACACATAGGAAAGACTTGATCCAGAAACTTCTAGAAGAAAATATCTGCCTATGCAAGGCTTTCCCTGGGGAAAAGGGAATATATTCTGGGAATATAAAGAAAATCTGATGCTATTCAATCCTTTTGACAGCTTATTTCACGTCATCAACTACTTCTTTATTATTTTTATCATTTCCTGCCCCCAGTTTCTAATTAATCTAAGTGAATCTGACTGAAGAATATCTGATTCATCGGAATGAATGTCTGTTATCCAGACAGTAAAATGGTAGGAAGGATGTCAAACTGTCTCTAACTATGGTTGAAATTGCATACATTAAGGGTGATGTCTGTCAGTGATAGTTTATAGGAGAAACTTATATATACATAGTGCTTGTTGTTACTATGGATTTTGCATTTTCAATGAGTTTGGTATGGCTAGCTTTAGCAACCTGGACCTTATTTTCAGAAAGCTGTGGTTTTTTGCTTTAATATTTTTTAAAATATTATGAAGTAGATATCTCTTCCAAGTCTATGTAATGTAACCAAACATGAGTTACCATGCCTTTAACTCATTACCCATGGATTTATGGAAAATTCATTAAATTTAAAGAGTAATGGCCTGTAAATAAGTATTTTCCCTCTTTTGAATATAACCTCTTTTGAAATATTTCAATAAATTAGATTTTTCTATCAGAATATGCCTTAAGAGAAAATTGATTCACAGATAATGCCCCAACAAAGACAATTTCAGTATATTTTTCCTTAATATATTGTAAATCAGTAAGAAGAATAATTTCTCTATGTAGAACTGTTGCCCTATAAAGAACTGCTTCCCTATAAAGAAAAAAAATCCAAGTTTCCTTTTTAACCTTGCTCCTTATTATCTTAATTCACTCCCTGCTTCAGTGGTGATGTGGGTCTTTTTCAGGTGACATGGAGGACTTTCTGCCTAGTTCTGTAGACACTATCCTTCTGTGCAGTTTTTGGTCATGAACAAATCCTGGGGGTAAAAAAAAAAATAATCTCAAAAAAACCTTATATATTAGTGTGCTCTATTAATTTAATGGTAAACAGAAGACTACAATTCAGGTGAAAATGAAAATTCAGGCTTAATTGAATAAATCTGCATAAGAGATTTGATATATCACCTACTGTCCTTGATGGTCTCATGCTCTGTAGACTTTCTTCTTTATTACAATAATTTGGCCAAAGTCAAACAATCTGTATGTTAAAAATCCATATTACTTCCCCTTATATGTTCTGACTCCTCAAACTTGTGGTGAGCTGACATTAATAGTATCCAGCTCAAACCTCCCTCCTTTCTCCCAGACTTCCAGCAGATATTCCCTGCACTGCCTCACTGCCTACAAAGCATCTTGTGTGCTTCCTTTGAACCTTGCAGTCTTTGCTTTGTAGGTGTCATCCTCCCCAATGCCAGACCCTGCCCATGATATCTTCAACAATCCTTACAAAAGCTCTTCTTATGCCCATAAGGAGGGATAATCTGTTGGACCTGTTGGAACGAGTCCAGAGGAGGGCCACAAAGATGATCCGAGGGCTGGAGCACCTCTCCTACGAGGCCAAGCTGAGCGAGTTGGGGTTGTTCAGCCTGGAGAAGAGAAGGCTCTGAAGAGACCTTATAGCAGCCTTCCAGTATCTGAAGGGAGCCCACAGGAGAGCTGGGGAGGGGTGTTTTAGAAGGGCATGCAGTGATAGGATGAGGGAGAATGGCTTTAAACTGGAAGGGGGTAGATTTAAATCATACCTTAGGCAGAAATTCTTCATGATGAGGGTGGTGAGGCACTGGCACAGGCTGCCCAGGGAAGTTGTAGATGCCCCCTCCCTGGAAATGTTCAAGGCCAGGCTGGATGGGGCCTTGAGCAGCCTGGTCTAGTGGGAGGTGTCCTTGCCCATGGTAGGGGGGTTGGCACTAGATGGTCTTTAAGGTCCCTTCCAACCCAAACCATTCTATAATCCTATGATCCTATGATAATCGCTGTCTTAATCAGCATTGTGTTAAAGTGGTCTGCTCATTCTGTTGTCTTTGCAGCAAGTTTTTCCCCACCCTGTTCATCTCACCTCCTGGTATGAAGGAGAAAAGCAGGAAAGAAAGTGCAGATAGGCCTGTTTAATCAGTTGGGACTGTTGAACACATAGATTGTCTTAGCCCAAGCCATCATTTTTTGGTATGGTCTGACCTCAATGACTGGAACAGGATTGAGAGAGACAGAAGAAATGAGAGAAGGACTGAATGAAATTTTTGCATAGTTCCTCATTTTTTCCTGATATTTTTCTTTACTTCTCATCAATCCAGCAAATGATAGGGGAGAAATGTGAGGAATCTGCCTTGCTAGCCCCCTCCTTGACAGCTGTTGGTGATGATAAACTATGCTTTCTACTAGTCCTTTGTTCTGATCAAGAAGGTAGAACTGATTTGTAACATGCATATTTTTTTTTTTTTTTTATGAAGGAAGAAAACAGATCCAGGCTATCTGCAGAGAGATAACCTGTAAACAGTGAGACCAATTTTTCTCATTCACAATTGTACCTTGACATCAAGTGAAATTCCATATAATTTGCCCCAGCACCAGTGAGCACAGACCTCTTTTTCAGCCCATTGTGTCTGGAGCCATCTCTTCCAATTGCAAGTTAATAGCCATTGCAGTTCCTGAAGGATCACAATGCTGTTTGTGTAGGGGAAGTGCATCCAGCAGCAGCACAGACCCATTCCCATCCAGTGACCTCAGCACAAATTGATGTCGGCAGGGATAGAGGGACACTGTACCATTGTAAATTGCTTAGCCTGCCTAATAAATCTAACTTGCATAATTTATAATTTGTCAAATTAATTTATGCCACAGTACCTACTTATCATAATTTTGGCAAAGTTGCAAACACCTCTATTCTTGATTGCAGCAGATTAGTTCCTGTTTACACCGGGGTGACCTTTGACAGCACTTTGCCCCAAAGCAGCCCTTTGAAATCAATGATGTTCCACACACATGCTCTTGGGATTTGCTCATGACTAATCTCTGTTGTTAAATTCTGTTCTGTTGCACAGCCTACTCAGATGTACAAAGACATTTGACATTATATGAGAGCCCCCAGGCAACTTTAAATTCAGATCAGGTCTGTTAATCAAATGCAGATTTTTTTTTTCAAACTGGTGAAAGACATATACATCTATTTTTATAGTTACCAGTTATAATAACAATGTCAAGATAAAATACAAGCTAGTAATTAGTAGGATGCTAAATATTTGGTTAATTGAAGCCAAAAATTTAAATGCAATGAGAATTAAAAAAAAAAAAAATCAAAGGGTATTAGTTTGAAACAGGCGGAAGAACATTATTTACCAAAAAAGAATATAGATATTCAACAAGTTTAAGCAGAGGAGAGGTTTTTTGAATACTTTTGTCTTCCATAGATTGATAATAATGGTTGCTTTGATTCCCTATTAGATAAAGATGTGCAACCTTAAACATTAAAAGTTTTGAAGTTTGGTATCTGATGTGTTAAATAATTGCAGTAGACAAGTCATTAGTCATATGGTTTACATATTTATCCTCACAAATTTTAAAGTGCAGCATATTAGAAACATTTAGTGTATTGTAACTCCTTCGTTAGATCAACAAAATTAATAAACATTGCTTCAATGCATTAATGATCATATGTATTTTACTTGAGGCAATTCTGACAGCCTGTATATCCATAGTGCAGTCATCTATTCTCTCTCCTCATATAAATAATTAAATGAAGATATATGCTTCTACCATGCAGTGAAGGAGCATATTTTTTAGAAGGTTTTTATTTTCTTTGTTTTCTTTCCTTTTTTATCCAAGCATGCACATATTTAACTGTCAGGTTTATACTCTCACTTGCACCTGATGCAGTCCACCTTTTAGTTAATTTGTCAGATATTTTTTACTTTCTAATATAAAACTCTTCATGAAATGTTTTTCACCCTTGATTAAGCACATTCAATGTAGAAATAAAATGAAATGAGGAAAAAAAGAATGCCTGGCAAAGTATTTAATTACCTGTTTTTACTGTCATTATACAATGGGGACTTAAACTGACTTGAATGAGAACGGGGAATGCAGAACAATGCCCTAAAACACAAAAAGCCGTGATTATTCTAGATACTTATCTGCTACTGAGCTGTCAAGAGGAATTAAGATGAATTCCTATAGTCTTAACATGTTGATACCAGTACAGAAGAGATTAAAATAATTGAACTGCTGTAACTGAAGAAAATATTGCCTTAAACATAAAATATCAGATAAGATATATCATGATACAAAGCTTCACATTGTTGCTATTTTAATTTTTAAGGCAATTATCTTACAAAAGTACTGTCATAGTGTTGAAGTGTCATTTTCTTCACATAACTAATATTCTAAAAACCACCAGTGAATTTATACCTATGTAAGTATTCTTGAGTATATCTTGTTCAAATAGAAAAAAAATATGCAACAGAAAATATTGACCTTCTCAACAACTTTGTGAAGACTAGACCAGTTCTTTCTATTACAAATCCTGTTACTTTAATGTCATTATTAATTTAATTGCTGACTTCCCTATATCTTCCGTACATAGTCTTTATTACATTCTGCCTAATGAGTCATGCAAAGTTATCACAGAAAGTGTCATAAATATGAGAATGTGTGGAAAACATTAAAAGTCTAGCAGATGTGGTTGGATAAGTCATCTTCTAACATTTAATTATGGAAATACCTGATTCTCTGCCAGGTGATTTTATGCACAGTTATAGCTATTCTAATTATAATGAGGAGCAATTCAAATTGAAAACAGTCCTTATTATCCAAAGTTTAACAAATACTTCCTAACAAGGTACTGTGTCATATTCCTGAGCTTTGGCTATGTTTTGGACTAGCAGGTGAAATTCTCACTATGGAGATCTTGGCTTGGGGAAATTAAGATCTGAGCCAAGGACAATTTAAATCAATAGAGAGAATCCTATTGACTTCAGTGGGATGAAGCCTTTGGAGAGCAGCCTGGAGGACCCCAAAGCCAGACAGCTTACCCACAGCTATCCTCTTCTTTCCAGGCTGGAGGTGTTGTTTTCCTGCAGAACCATCTAGCTGGCACTAGCGAGCCAGCTGGCACTGAAATTGCCTGACAGGGTATTCTTTAAGTCTTCTTGCAGAGAGAATAAAAACAAATATACCAAAAATCTGCTGGATTTCTTGACTGACTTTTTATGCCTCAAGTTATAAAGGTTTCTCAGTTATATGAAACCTTCAGATAGTTGTACTTTACTGCTTTTTTTTTTTTCTTTAAGAGATTTGTTCTGATCAACTCAAGTTGCTTAATGTTTAGACACAATATATAGATTAAAATGATTCAGCAGCATACCTGGAAAAAGGTATGCTAGCCTCTGTTAAACTATGTGGTAGCATAAATAGTTTATTTGAGAATGTTCCTGGAATCAGGCCAAGATTAAGATTTCTGCCCTTACGAAAGATGTTATCAAATAGCAATAATCTTAATTTTATAGCTGTTCTGAAGAGTATGAGAAAAAATGCCCTAAATCCAACATTACAGTGTAAGTAGCTTATGTCAGCTATTGGCATGCGACTGGAACAAAAGTACAGAGGGCAAGTTGCTCTGTAGATATTGTAAATTATCTAGTATAAATAATTATCTCAAACTGTACAGCATTATAGCAGGAAAAAACTATAAATCTTCTTTCTGTAAAGAGTTTAAGGACTTTAATCATTTGAAACTTGAAATTCTCAGCCTACATCTCCTTCTGTCTATACTCTGACTTTTAACATAATAAAATATAGTTACAAGGAATGCTAAAAACGAATTTACAAATGGAAAGGGAGTAAACACAGTGACAGATCTGGCAAGAGCAATAGCTGTATTCAGGAATTGCAATGTAAAATATGTTGAGAGTAAATATTTCAGTAGAAGCAGTAAGGCTCCATTGTAAAGCAATGTACAATAGGCTGTAATGTCCTTATAAATTTTCAGAAAACCCAAATATGCCGTTTATTTACAACATAAAAACTAAAATGAAGAAAGATAATTGTATTGTAGTTAACCAGCATTAAGCAAGTATGTAGGTAGAAGAGAAGCACTGTAAAATAAAACTGTGAAAATCCTGGAATGAAATAAATTGCATACAGGTCAATGAACTGAATAAATTTATGTTCAGTGTTTACTTCCATAATGTTTACATTTTTAAGATTTTTCTTGCTTTGCAAAGATTTTATATATTTGGTCAGCTATGCTACAGCCGCAGGAGTACATGCTGTAAATACCATGAAAAATCTGCCCCTGTACTCAATGTATTCCTTGTTTAACAGTCAGCATATAGCCACAGTTCACACACAGGATAACATATGTCCTACCTTTTCTTCTTTTCTTTAAACAAAAAAAATAATTGTGGCACATTATATATCTGGGTGTATGATCTATTCATAAACATTGATTTTTGCAGGATGCTGTTTACATCATCACTCACATAAAGCTGTGAGCCACAATCCAGCTAGCCCAGA
This sequence comes from Podiceps cristatus, assembly GCA_000699545.1. Classification (NCBI taxonomy): domain Eukaryota; kingdom Metazoa; phylum Chordata; class Aves; order Podicipediformes; family Podicipedidae; genus Podiceps; species Podiceps cristatus. Next base: position 34,716 of record KL275168.1, read on the forward strand.
GTCCAGGTGCAGATAGCTTGATATTAAATACTACCTATCTGAACAACTCTGACATGGGAAACAATATTTGAACTATTTCTTGTTCATCTTCAGCATACAGCAATTGGAAACCGTTTCTGTTTCATCTTTGTTTATGCATCTTGCAGAGGGATTCAGCTGCATCATTTTCATCAGTGGTTAATGAGCTGCAGTGCAGCCTACTGGCCTTCAGATTCCTCTTTTCTCTCTGAAGGCATTGCACTGTGTTTCTCATTTTCTTTTCTCATTTGTAAAAACAAGAGTTCACACAGTCAGAACTATGAATGATGTAGGTAAAACCTGGATTGCCTTTTCAAATCTGCTCAAGATATGAGAAATGCATTTTCTTGTTTGTGTGCCTGTTTCCATTTCCCTACTTTGTCTTGTTTACGTGAGTTCTAAGCTACTAGAACAGCTGTATTCGGACAGGCTATGTATACCTGCATTTAGACCAATGAATTTAAACATCTGAACAATCTGGATGTTCAGATCTGGAATATGGAACACAATTAACTAACAATGAAAAAGCAATAAGTGTAAGAGAAAGAAAGCTTAAATATGAACCCAACTTAGAAATCTCTTATCAACAAGCTTATTTCTTTTTAGCCAAAGGACTATTTTCACAGAATTTATTTACTGTTGGTTTTAAGTTGATATGAAAACTGCCTAGCAGAACTTTAAAAATATTTCTTCAGTTTTGACAGTTATAAAACAAAAAGCAATAGAAATAAAAGAGTCATGGTGCAAAACAGAAAAAAGGAAAAGGCAAAATGGATGGATTGTATCCAATCTTTGAGTGATAACTGTTATTTTGAGTAGAATTTCATTTAAAGTATTTCAGTTAACTATTCTAACATCAAAATATAAAATATAAAGATCAAAAAATTCAGACACAAAATGGCTAAACTCCAAAAGTAAGTATAGATAATTAAGTCCTGTAGTGACTGACTGATTGTAGCCTCACAAGAGGAAATACATGTTGACAAGATCAGAGTAATTGCAGCCTAGTGCTAGAGTAGTTGATATGTCTGCATTCCAAAGCCATAGATATTTTAAATACCAGTTTAAAGGATCAGTGCTGAGTAATTTTCTCATTTAATTAATTACGTGGTTATGCAAATTATTTGTAATAACAAGAATCAAAAATATCAGAACAATTTAATTGCTGCATTGTGAAGCATATCTTAACTTTAAATGAGTCTGCCTTGTTAAGCTGCTTCAGCAATTGTTTGGCTTCGTAAAGTATTCAATAAATGCTTCTGCAAAAAGAAAAAAAAGGCAGAGGCATTTGAGGCTGAATCTGATTGGATAAAAACTCAATACTTCAGACTATCTGGTAATCCCGGAGAGAAACTCGTTAGATAAATTCCACACATATGCTGAAGTAATTTATTTATAAATCCTATGAGTAGGCATGTGCTAAAATGCTGTGGCATTCTAGATTAATACCACTAATATTGCTTATATAAACGCTTTGATCTGTTTTTAGTAGACACTTTTGACACAGAGCTTTAGACACCTAAGACCCAGATAGTCTCTTGCATGTTTTCACCAATGCCAATGACAGTAAAATGCTGTATTCTCTGCGTTATAGCTCTGTCTCCCACTTTGAACCAGCATGAGGGACATTAGATGAGGAGAAATGGTGAACTGATTATGGTGACTGATGGCGCGAGTCCCACACAGCGTGAGTGAGGTTTGCGGAACCAGCTCCTGCCCCAGACCACCCTGCCACTAGTCCTGCATCTTGCTCTCATATACAGTGTGAACGCCATGTCCTCCCTTCCACTTTGTGATGCCACGTGGGGATATCTGGCCTCATTTCTGAGCAGCGTATTGTTTCTGTTCAGTAGGAGTCTGCAGCTCTGCACTGCTCCTAGCTGAACCTCAGAACAGCCCCATTAGCAACCTCTTAGAAAGAGGTGGCAGAGATTATTCCCTGGGTTACGTTGGGTATACCTGGAGTTGCTTGCTCCATTTGACAAATGACTGTAGAGAAAATGATTATTTTAAAAGAAAAATAAGAGATGCTACTCAGCCACATCATTCTTTGTCCACGTGATTTGTTTTATAGCCGGACTGGTGTGTTCTGTTTTCCAAAAATGAAAAGTTTGAGTGTAAGCCCACACTGGACTCCCTATTTTGAAAGTTTTATGAGATTTTTTTTTTTTTTTTAATTCTGCTGACTCTGCATTTCTGCATAAAAGTGAATTTTATGCCATGCCAATGGGGTCCAAGTCTGGCAGCATATTTAATCACCTGAGTAACTCTAATTATATAAATGCCTCCACTGAAATCAATACCATTCCTCACATGCTTAAATTGCACCCCTACTTAAGTGCTTTCTTGGATTCAGGCCTAAAACACAGCCATTAGAAAATGTGTTTCTTTGTATTTCAGAGGAACGTACAATAAAGGGGTATTTCTGGAAAAATTTCATATCTCAGATGCATGCTCATTTCATAAGGTCAGATTGATTCAATGGATCACATTAATAAAAATTATAAACAAACAATGTGTAATTTAATATGTATATTGATTCCCTTTAAATAATTAGAAAATGTATTTCTTTGTATTTCAGAGGAACGTAACAATAAAGGGGTATTTCTGGAAAACTTTCATATCTCAGATGCATGCTCATTTCATAAGGTCAGATTGATTCAATGGATCACATTAATAAAAATTATAAACAAACAATGTGTAATTTAATATGTATATTGATTCCCTTTAAATAATTTGCAAAGCCTGTTTTCATTATAGATGAGGACATGTTTAATTGATATTTTTTCTACTTAGTCCTGTATGAATTGAGATGAATTAGAAAGGAGTTTTATACAGATTTCATTCAGACCTGAGCAGAATGATATACTTTACAGTTACTGCCATTTTTGTGAGCTCAAGCAAGAACTGCTGTTTGGCTGAAAGGCAGCATTACAAATTTCCATCTGAGAAGTAAATATCTACAAGTAAATAGAATCAGTAATAATGACAAGCTATTCTGACTCCTGGAATGGGCAAAAAGTATACATGAGATGAAGTCTGCTGATAGAAGTTGCCTTCTACATCTTTGTATTCTATGCAATATTTTGTATTTGTTCAGACAAATTAGATTGACTGAGGCTCTTAAGATTGTATTTGAAAGACAAAGTTTTGAAGACCTGAAGGTTTCCCAAATCATTTTAGAAATGCCAACTCAAGGACTAGGTAGAGGATTGCCATAATGGTCTCACTGGTACTGTTCTTCCTATTCATATTTAACCTCTCTCACTTCATACATCAATATCTTACATACAGTATCATATTTTTTGGCAACAAGTAAGATATTAGTGTGATCAATAAGCCCTTTGTAAGTATCTCTGAACTACAATTTAATCCTTACTTTCAAGGGTGGCCCACCTTCTTAGTTTAACCGTTTGATTTTGGAACATTTTGTCCAAACACTCATCTTACAAAGCCATGTAATTTTTAAAACTTGTATGTCTCCATCAATATTTATTACTCTCTCAGCCTTAATTCCAAGTGCAAATTCTGCTAATAGTTATTTAGATTTTTGTTAATAAAATACATAACATGTTTAGACTAAGAACAGATCTCTTCCATATCTGACTAAAAAATTTGTGCTCTACAGAGGTTCCATAGTCAATATTACTTACATCTCAGTTAGGTAATTTTAATTTCAGTAAATCTGGGGACTCCTTATTTTGCATGGCATTGATGTGTTACTCAATATTTTATGATACTAAGCAAAAAAAAATATAGAAATGTAATTTTTTTGTGTGTAAGCGTGCTTTCTCTTAACCCTACTTGTGATCGTGCCATAAATATTAGTTTTCTTTGATATTGCCTATTTTCCTAAAATAGTGATCATTGGTGTCAATTATATTGTTGTCCTTCAATTTGTCTCTAAGTTCTATCCAAATCTTACTATAGCTGTTTTCTGGAAGTACTGTCAAGCTAACAAAATTAAAATCTAGGAGCACTCTTATTGGGACTTTTAATGTAGCAGTGTGCCTCTCCCCTCCAACCTTTTGAAGATTTTCTGTTATTCCAAGTTCTGTTATAATTAATATTAAGTATCAGAGATGATTCAGTTAATTATTTTCATAATCTTGAATGAGAAAACTGTTTCTCCCTAGTCTGAAAATGTAGTAAATTGAATACCTGTCTTTTAGTGTTACCCATAACACTGCTGAAATCATAGAAAAAATTTCATGATCACTGTAAAACCAGGAACAGTTCTTAAGTTACAAGGAAAAACTGGTCTTGTCTCTAGCTTCACCGTATTTGTAACAATTTTTTTTTTAAAAAAATAAGTTTTTATGTATTAATGGCAATTTTGTAACATGTCCACATGTAAAACATTTTTCAGTATTTTACTATTTTCACTAAGTATTTTACTTATTATTAATTTAAATCTTAAACTTAGTTGTGCTTCTTCATAATTGCATTTAGCCTAGATGACACCGGTAAATTCTAAAGTAAGGGATTTTTAACATGATTTCCTTATATTTGCAGTGTCATAAATAATACTGTTTTGTCTATGCTCTTGAGGTGTGACACTATATGGAAGAATGACCTTCAGTACTTATAGTAAGATGCTGAGGTATGCTATGGTAAAAACATATGATGAAGAGGGATTATGCTAAGATTTTAACAGACTGACAACAACTTATCTTATAGCTGCATCCATGTTTCTTGAAAGCAGGAAAGGCAATTTACCCTCCACTGTGTCTATTTATTAGCTTTTTAATTGTCTTGGACTAGTTCTGTACAAGAAACCATTAAATCATTGTTGAAAAGAAAGGATGTGCATAGCGGGTGAGAGCATCTGTGTTGTTTATTTCTGAGTAAATAAATTGCACCTATTTAAACACTATTTCTAACACCCGTTCAAAAGCAATTTAAGCTAATATTATATTCCCGGTCAGTTACTTTTAAGCAGTAGTTGCTGGAATAGGTGGCTGAGACAAACAAAGCAGCAATCCTATAGTCACCACTGTCCTAAAGTTTGTGATAGGAATACTGAGAGATGGGTATTTAGATTTGATTCCCTAGAAATAAATTTTATATTTGAATGAACAAGTACAGCTTTTGAGGAAAAATTCATTAAAAATAGTAGGTTTGCATCTTTTGTTTCAGTAGGTACAAAAAGACTTTATAATAAACCTGATATCACAAGAAAAGATTACTGTAATGTATGTGCTAAAAGTAGCTTGAAGTATACACAGTTTGAATAAAAAATTAAGAATCAGAAGTACAAACTTTATGCCTGAACCAATGCTCATGGAAATCAACTCCCTGTAAGGGATTTGGTTTAAGTCCTTATACAACAAAGCTGAATTCCTACATCCCCCATTAGACGAGGGAAGTACGAAGGAACTGTGGCAGATCTTTATGTGCCTATCAGAGTGACACTGGATTTTAAGAACAGTGACAGGAAGAGAAATTTAATATGGACCAAACCTTGTGTGAAAGAGGCAATATATAAATTGCCTGCCTGGGCATCTCTTGTGTTTCCATTTGGATTGCTTCTAGTTTCCAACATTACGTCAGACATTATTTGCCTTTTTAATGTTTCATTTACTTTGAAATACACCATAGTGAACATTCTCAAAATAAAATTTGTGATCTTAAAAGCATAATGGATAATATACATTAGGTATATCCTGGGCATCTGATCCTTGTGGCTTCTCACAGTCTTTATATAAAGTTTAACTCTGTGGATTTATCTTATCAAAATGCTTTAATAAAATCACAAGTATGAGAAAGTGTAGAACTGCTCTTTTCTCATTTTCTGTCTTCAAGGAGACAGTTTCCAAAGCACCTTAAGGACATAGGTGCCTGATTTCCTCTGACTGCTAATTTCAGATAAACACCTGACTTCCCCTGACAAAGTAGGTGGGGAATAACTCCCACAGGTACCTTTCATTTAGTCTTACTGACACCACAGGTCACATATCTAAGTACCTAAGCACTCTTTGTCAGGTTCTTTTAGAAATACTAAATATTTTTAGCCTTCTTGTGTAGCATAGGCCATTCTTACATCCTAAGATAATCAGGAAGTTTTAACTAACAAATTCTCTGTTGTTACTGTATTCAAGACTTCAGTCAATGTCTTGATCTTTAAATTCCACCACCCCACCCCCAACTGATATTTTTTGGTACAAGTCTTAATTTTATGACAGTGTACTGAAGAGATTTCTGAAGGAGATGTAAGAAAATGTTAACTGTTCTGAAACAAGTATTTATTTCATGACCAGCAACTTTCAGGAGTGAAAAAGGAGATGACTGGTTCAATGACTTCAGTAGTTCCTGACAGTAATATGTTCCAATGACTTATGCTGCTTCTAAAATTAGCTGATTCACACAACAATTCTCTGGAGAAATACCTACTGCCTTTCTAATATCTGTTATCACCTTTGATTTTTTTTTTTTAAATTTTTAAATTTTTAAATCAAAGAATATTATTAGTGTAATTGAATTAATAACCCATAATGCATGTGTCCAAAAATCTTTAAGCAACTGATGGGAAACCATGTCCAGGTCGGAAAGGTCAAGACTTGTTTCAATCTGTAGACTTTGATTATATATTTTATGACAAATTCACTCAGAATGCTAAAGCTAAAGTGGAAGTTAGTTGTAGGATGTGTGTGGACAGTAATATGCGAAGTTTCATCTGTCACATCCCAAACCTATATTAACATTCAAGTGATCATTTTCTCCCTGACACTCAAATGGCCATAGGGCTATTTCTTTTGGTTTGCTTCTTAATTTACCTTGTCATGCTTTCCCACTAGGTAGTTTCATTAATACAGTATAACAGATATTGGAAAATGAAATTCATTTTAACTCTCAAAGGAGGTTCCTCCAAAGCCTGAATGTGTCACATTGTTTAGGATACCTGTGGGATGTCATTGTACTTGTTCTAAATGCCTGTATTTAAGGACAATGCTTGTTCAATATTTTCACCAGCACTATGCTCACTTTTTAAATGCAACATTTCTAACTACATAGCTAAGAGAATACAGAAGTCTTGGCTTTTTAAACTCCAGTGCTTTGTGCCATGGAACAACACACTTGAGACACTCTTTAACTACTCCCATACCTATTTGGGAAACAGGTATCCTTGCCAATAATATCTGGAAGTTCTTTTGTTATCCGCACAAGAAATATGAAACAATGCTGAATAAGTTTTTAATGCTGTGTAAATTTATCTTGAAGAGACAGACCTCTTACCATTTTCTTCTTAGTTGTTCAGTAAATAGGGAAGTTCAGGCTAGTATTTCTTAAAAAAAAAAAAAAAAAAAAAAAAAAAAGCAGAAATACATTTGGGTAAATATGGATTATGCAAAGAGATGGAATGTAATAAAATCTCTAGGAAAATGGAAAAGGTCAGAAGAGTGAAGAAGAAAATTAACAATTTAGAAATAGTACAAAACATATTTTTTAAGTGAAAGTCCTAGAAAAGGTGGATCTATTAATAAATTGAATAACAATAATGTCGACTAAAAAATACTTCAGGTAATTGAGGCCTTTATGAGAAAAAAGAAAATAAGATTTGCTCAGTGAGTAGGAAAATACTGCTTCCATAAAGAAAGTCACTGATCGTGAAAGGCAAATAATGAAATATTGGGAAATACATACATAAATAGATATGTTAGTACATCTGAAAGAGCAAGCTGAAAATTATTTTGTTAACAAAAGAACTCTAAGTTAGCAGGTGCATAAGAATAATTGGATTGGAGAACAAATGGAAATTTGAGTAAGTGAGGAGCAGATACTCTATTTTTTAGATTATAGGGGCATGGATAATTGATTTCTAGTTATGTGGGGTTTTTTGTGTACAAATTCACCTGTACAAGGTGAATTTCTGTTGAGAGTAAATTTGCAAGGAAACAACTTGATTTAGCCTAAAGGCAGAATGTTTACAATGAGTAGAGAAGAATACATGATTAACTGAAGGCAATTCTGATCAAGTTCTCTTACAGTCATGTGAATCAAAACTTTGTTGTTAGGCAGAGTTCTGTTCAGAATACAGGGGGAAAAAAAAAGCCTTGCATTTCAGTTGCTATATATCATTAACTCATGCTGGAACAACATTGTCATGCGGTACAAATTTAAATGGTTTTTTTTTCCCCATCATAATTTCACACAGTAATGCCAGCATGATAGACTCATAATGGGCTCCCTATAGACACATACAGAAATCATTTTGTCATGGTTATCTCACCTTGTAACAGCACTGAAAGCAGTTGGTCTCCATGGTCTTGCATTAAACTGTCACATCGTTGTTAAAATTCTCTGTTTCGGGAAATGGTGATGGTACATCTTGAGTGCTGTGAAAAATAACTACTTCATTGCACATACTCAGTGGTTCTGTAAAACCAGATTACTCTCTTATTCATGAATAGGAGGGGAAAACATTTTTCAGTAGTAAGTGATGATAGAGATTAACCATTTTCTTTGCTTGTTTAGCTGTCTCAGAATGATCACACCAGCATTTTACCACCCCAGTACTAAATCTTGTGACAATATTTATGTTTCTAGGTGCCTGTACTTTGGCTTGTTCTGATTTTCAAGCCATTTTAAATGTACTCCAAACATGCAATTTTTCCATATTTTTATTTAATTTTTCATACTAAATATAGCTCAGCTACTCCCCTCAGAGGACACTTGCTCAATTTTTTAACTTTATGAGTATTCATTTCTCAGTGATTTTTTCTGCTTGTATCCTGACCATAGCTTCACACCAGTTCACTGACATCCTAGATGGAGAGAAATTTATTATCACGTTGCTGCAAGAGAAGAAATTAGATTGATTTAGATTTTTTGGCTCCAAGGTTAAATATTTTTTATTTAATAAAAGATGCCATTTTAATCATACAACTGGATAGCAGTATCTGTTTATCTGTACCAGCAAGGTATGTTAATGAGATACCGTACTCTTTGAGTACTTAGCAGACAAAATATATCTCGTAAACGACGAGCGCAGCTAAGAGTGTTCAAGCAGCTGTCACAGCAGGGGTGCAGAGTGGGCCAGGAGAGGCCTCTGCCAAAGCCTATGCAGCGATGGTGGTGAGGCATCATGTAGCACGGACCCCAACCTGGGATGGAGCACAGTCTCCAGAACATCAGGAGCCTCAGCTCAAAGCTCCAGGGCACGATGCTGCCATCCCCGCCTCGGGTGGCAGGCAGTGTCCAGCGGCTCCACGGAGGCTGGAGCAGGGACAGCAGTGGGGAGTAACCTCCATCCCTTGCAGGATGGAGGCATCTGTTTGCTCACCTGGTCTGATGTCCACAGAGGTGTACTGCTGTCCAGACACTTGGACCCAGAATGTTGTAAAGAGACTGCCAAGGCTTGACTGGGCCTCAGGACATTGTATCTGCTGCTCTTCCACATGGGCACCAGCAATGTCAGGGAGACCTTGAGAGTATTAAGAGCAACGCTGTGGCTCTGGAGGAGGGCATCCAGGGCATGGGGCACCAGAGGCAGTCTCCTTGATCCTGCTGGTGAAGAGGCAAGGCTTGAGGAGGAGCAGGTGGAACTAAGAGAGATTCTGACTGGATATAGGGAAAACTTTTCAACATGAGGACAGTCAGGAAGTGGAACAGGCTGCCCAGATTGGTGCTGCATTCTCCATCCTTGGAGTTTTGCAAGACAAGACTGAATAAAGCCCTGTGCAACTTTATCTGAGTCTATAGTTGACCCTGATCTGAGTAAACAATTGTACTAGGTGAATGCCTGAAATCCATTGTCTCCTGATTTATTCTATGATTTAGTGATTCTATGATAATCAGATTAAAGATAAATGATAATTCAGTTTTCCTATTTTATTTCAATACAATTATTTTGTTTTACAAATACCATAAAATACACCTGAACTATCAACTTCATATTTCTGTATGATATAAATTTGTAGTACTTAAAATATTTCTGCCTTTTATTAATTTATTGGATATTGAACCACCACCATATGCTGTCTCTTTTATTTTTAATATCCCATTCTCTCAGTTTAGGCTTAGACTATAAATTATTTGGGACGCTGATGGTACCTTTAGCTTGTAAATCTTTACCGCAGTTAGTTGCAGGACTGTATATCAACTGGCATATAACTAATAGAAGAAATTAAAACATAGTAAGCTACATTTGTCTCTGAAAAATACATTTCTAACACTTCAAAACCACTCATCAAGAATGCCCTTCAACAAACTCTTTAATTCTTCTGGAAAACCACAATGAATCATTGAGTTTACTCAAGCTGTTAGCCTCTTTGATTTCTTAAGGACCCAAAAGAGAACAAATTATGAATTCAGTATTACATTACCCTCTAAAATAAAATAACTAACACATTATTATGTGTTATAGAATTATTTTATAAACACTCAAGTTTAATTAAAACTAGAAATACATCTGGAAATATAATTGTGGTTCTTTGACAACTTGTAAAACTCTTATTTAATTGTTGTGGCTGGCAAAATCCTTTTCACAGTAAAAGTAGTAAGGATTCATTAGAAAATATATAATGAATGTTTTATGTGATCATTATTTTTGAAATCTTGTCATTTATGTCTCTTCTGCTACATTATTTATTTGGGAATTTACTGAAATTCCCAAATATAAAGCTGAACTTGCTGATGTCAACAACTCTTTCAGTGATTGAGACACAAAACACAGAACACAAGAAATTGGTTCAAAACCAGGTCTGCCACTACATTGAAATGTAGTAGAACTTACTTTGTTTAGCACACAACAGTCAACATTCTACCACAAGGGTCTGCCTCTGTGGGTCCATCACCACTAACAAGTATGACTCCTATTCTGAAGTAATACTGAGATCAGGGTAAGATAGAATTTCAAGAAGACCTTATTCTTGTCACATGCTCAGGAGGATAATAAGAGAAGCACAGGCACCTTATTGCCACCGTTCCATATTTATAAGGGGATTTATAAGGAAGACAGAGAGAGACTTTTTCCAAGGCCTGTAGTGACAGGACAAGTGGCAACAGTTCTAAACTGGAAGAGGGTAGGTTTATATTGGACAAAAGGCAGAAATCTTTTATGATAAGGGTGGTGAGACACTGGAACAGGTTGCCCAGAGAAGCTGTGGACACTCCATCATTGGACATGTTCAAAGTCAGATTGGATGGGACTTTAAGCAACCCAATCTAGTGAAAGATGTCCACCCATTGCAGGGGGATTGGAGTAGATGATCTTTAAAAGTCCTTTCCAATCCAAACCATTCTATGATTCTGTGATTCTTTGATTCTATGCTTCTATAATCTAAACATGGGGTAATAATAATCAAGATCAATGATGACAGCAGTAAGAACAGCAAGACACTTTATGTCCAGTTTACATTAATAAGAAGCTGTATGGTCTGTTTTATCAGTATGGAAGTAAATGTGTCTCATGCAACACAATCCCTAAAACTTTACAAAGAATACTTCTCTAGTCAGCTTGATATAGGCTTTTAGATATAAATTTGACATCTAGCCTACTCCTTGTTTATTGTAAGTGCCATTCTCTGTCAAGGGAAGTCACATATTTTCCATCTATTCAAAATTACATCTTTGGTGCCAATCAAGCTACTGTCATGCGTGACAGTATAAATGACAGCCCATACTGGATCTGGATAATGGGGTTTATTTAAGAACAACCTTGATTAGAGCTCTTACCATACTTCATTATCCCACATACTCACCCACTTGCACCCCTTCAGCACTACATTTACCCTGTTTTGATTTTGAGGGAAACTCAAGCAGAAAGACATGTTGGTTCAGGCTGAGCCACTGCTCAAAGTTATCTATCTTGGGCATTACCGACCATAGTCCTTCCCCATCCCCTGGCATTTGTTTCCATGCATGTCTCTGAACTCCAGGCTCTTCCCACACTTCCAGAATCTTTCCTCCAGACACAATCTTCACCTCCTTCTTCACAAACCCTCTTGTCTACAACATAACATTATTTTCAGGAGCTTATATTTTTCAGCACCAGCTCTTCTCTCTGAAAGCCCACCCCTCCAGTTGTCCCACTCTAAACAGTCTTTGTGAAGAAGCACAACAGGTGATCAGATGGATGATGCTCTCTCATGTCTGTCCATTAAGTGGAAGATTAAAGACATTCAACTTTTATTTGGTCCAGGTGTTATCAAAATTTTCAATAAGGCCACACAATGACTGCAGCTAACACATTTCAAACTTCTGTTCGAGATGTTTACCCACACTCACATCCACAATTTTCTGCTGCCTGCTAGCATTTACAATTTAAGCTTTTACTTTTTTTTTTTTTCCTCTCACAGTCAAGGATTTCTATTTGTGATGAAAGGTTATCAAATTTCAAGGATGTCAATCCAATCAGTTTCACTGGGAGTCATATTCAGCATCTTTGCCTCTATAAATTATGGGAAATTAGGGAGCCTTCATTATTTCTTTATATGATAAAATTTGTGCAGGCTTTACCAGCAAGAGTTTTTCCTAGGTTAAAATTGTGTCCTGAACACTTTGCTTATAAGGACAGCAAATTTAAACAGACTTATGAATCTAAGGAGTTGTGGAATTATTAATATTCTGTTGAATTATTTAAAAGAAATTAAAAATGCTCCATGTCCCTTGAGATATTTATCTGGAAAAAATGGCATCTGTGTTGTGCATCTGCTGGGCAATGAGCATATAACAGTTACATTCATGAGAATTTTAGCCTCTTGGATAGAAAAGTTCCCATTTGGTTATTAGCATCCAGATGTACAATTATTATTTCTAATACTGTTTGTTGATTCTATTTCTTTTACAGTGAATTAATTAAGAATATTTTTGATTTCGGGTTAAAATATTTTAGAAAAATAAATGTAGAATAAGATGTCACTACAAAAAAAACAGAACAGCCACAAAAAGAAATGAAAGCAGAAACCTAAACAAAAGAATACCAAGCAAAAACAGGTCTTTAAATCCTTGTAAATATATTGCCTTTAATACATTTACACCAGCGAAAATTTTGGTTATATAGATGTGTTGTATTTTCTTACAACTGTGTGCATTTCATAAAGTTATTCAATTTATTTGAGCTGTAAATCCTGACATTCTTTTCACTCAAGCTGTAACTCCTGAGAATCACAAATGCAGGGAAGGGTTCCTCAGGCCTAGAGGTATAAATGAAACAATAGTTGTCCCTGTGCTGACTGTGGTAACAGCTATGCTCAGCATCTTGCTTGGAACAGAGCTCTTTGTGCTGGCATCTGTAGCTTTTTATCAGTGGGAGGTACCCGGGTGCTGTTCATGTGTCCTTAGTTTTGATGTGGCTTTATAAATTTGTCTGCAGTAATGACATCCCCTCAAAAAGACAGATACTAATGTAAAAAAAAAAAAAAAAAAAAAAAAAAAAAAAAAAAGGCTGTTCTTAACAGGAATGGAAGAAACCACTCTGAAGCTTTTCATCTTTAAACAAAAATTTCACGGGGCATTTGAAAATTAGAATGGGTTGAAAGAAAAGCCTGGAAGATCTCCTGCTGTAGCACGGGTAAAATCAGTAAGCCTCAGCTTGCACAGTTTTTATACAATCATCCTGACAGGGGGCATGGCTTTCTATTTAGGCCCACATTATGGTTTGTGTGACTAGCATCTCCCCCATGCAAGTCTGTCTTTATTTTTCCCTGCAAGGGCAAATCATACAGGGACTTTTTTTAAATAATTGAATACATGTGCTCTCTGCTATATGTTTGTTCTTAATTCCTATTGAAATTTGTTCAGCAGTCTTGAACTGTCTGTCAAGAAAGCTTTATCTCCTGTACAAATAATTCTAACCCTTGTACTAGACAATTCTAATGTGTCTGTTCTCTCTTTGTTCTTAAATTTTCTGATACTTTGGTATCCTAGGCTCAGACTACTGAGTGCTTAAAAAATAAAAATATATCATGAAACCCCACAGGGATGCAGGGTGTTTTGCAGGATACAAGATAGCTAAGTTATGGATGCTCTCCTTCCCCTTCTAACCCCATGGAGTTAGTAATGGCTTAACCCTGAACAGCTAGACATGTAAAACAAATCATCTGGATGCAGATTTAGAAAACTGAAACATCTGGAGATGAGATTCTATTCTTTAATGCTTCTAGATTAATCTCCCACATTTGTTTTAGATCAACACCATAACGAGAAAGTTAAGTATGTTTGTTGGGGACTCCCTCAGCTGAAATAATTTATCCTATGGAGGTCAGCAGGATCTTGTAGAGGCAGAATAGTTTGCCCATATTGTATCCCTTGCACAACTAGTAACTTTATTCTTTCCTTGTTAAGAATTGAATTTGCCTATTATGTATATAGCCACAAACTGTATTAAAAGACTCAATAAGGTTTCAAAATTTGGAAAAGCAAGAATTAATGTTGCCACTGTGATTTCCTGTATTCTCTCTCTTCCTCTCTGTGCAAATCCATTATTATCTGAAGCAGCATAATTTATTTTTCCATACAGTATGCACATACATTTAATGCAAGAGCAGATGTTCCTACACATGTACTCCAATTTTCTTAGGTTTCAGTGAAATTCCAGAATACTATGGATGTCTTCTGTTCACAGGATTATTTAAAATGTTAGATTAAGAGGTAATAGCTACTTTCTCTGCTTTTTCCTGGGCTCTAACAGTTGAGGAGACTTCTTTATTATGAATAATATTTGATGCAGTGCTAATTCAATTATAAATCTAATCTTGATTTTTGGAAAACCATTTCCTTCTGCCACATTCAAGCTGCTGATATATGTTGTTAATACAAAGTTGACACGTTTGCATATGAAAATTGTCATGTAAGCAATTGTGTATCCTCTCATTAATACCCAATACTATCGTAATTCATTTATGCAGATTTAGGAAGCTCACAAGAGATTATGAGTACTTCTGTGAAGAGATCTAATGGATATATAAGTCTACAGCAAGTAGCAGTGGCAAACCTAATTTTTACTTTCATATAATATTTTGGATGCAATTTAAGCTGAAACAAATGATAATATTCTTGTAGGTAATTTAGTAAGACTGGTAAATAAGGAAATAAGTTTTATTTCCCTGACTGTGTTGTTATATTTTGTTCCCAGTACAAGACGGTGACATAGTAGAGTGAGGATGGTTGGAAACTTGGCCAGGTTTCCCAGGGTAGTTGTGGAATCAACATGGTTGGATATACTCAAAGCCTACTGAACCAAGTCCTGATCAAATTGAACTAATTGCATCTGCTTTGAGCAGAGGGCTGGACATGATAATCTCCAGTGGTTCCTTCCAGACTAAGTTATTTAATGATTCTGTGATGTTTGACTTTAAGATAGACAACATGTCAAATTTACATCTACGCAGGCACTCCAAAGGGGGGATTTAGTCATCTAAATATAAACATCTACTAACCTTTTGGACCCCAAGACTCCCCAAGACGTCTGTCCTTTGCAGATGTCTTTAACACCCCAGAGCATCTCAAATAGCAGAAGGAAGCTACATCTAGACAGCTGAATCCTATGTCATTTGTCAAATACCTGTACCACTGAAGGTGCTATGGACCTCTCTAAAGAAACAGACATGTACAGATATTTTGTGTTGTTCACTTGTGATCCATGTTTTATAACCTACCATAAAAAAAAAAAAAAGGAAAAAGGGAAGCAGCAAACCAAACCTCCGTGACCAGACAAATTTGTCAAATAACTTTTAAAATTGTTGAACTGCTCAATTTATCCCTTTTTAAAATTATTATTATTATATTTTTTCTGTAATTTTCATGCTGGTTACAGTCCCAGATTTTTCAGTAAAACATTTGTCCAGTTCTAATAATATTAGAAATAAAAATAGAAATCTCAAGAATGCATGACTGGAAGGGACTTTCTGAACTAATAATTGCAGTCTCTGGTGATGATAACCAACCTTCTCACAATCTGTTTTCCAACACTAATCAAGTTTCGACTATCTGAAACTATTACTGTAAAAATTACTTCTTAGAGTCAGTGAGCATTCATTCTAACCATTCCAGCTGGAAGATTATTTCAGAATCTCACTGCTCTCTGCTTATTAAGGTTTTCTACTATGTAATATAAATTTGTTTGTGAAAAATCAATATCACTTTGTACCTGTGATACTTATCCTTTAACTTAAATAGTTGTTCACCTTTTTTTTTTTTTTTAGTGATTTTTCTCATTGACAGATCTAAGAGAAACTGTCGCATCTCCTTTGAGCCTACATTTTGCTACACTAGACAACCTAAACTTTCTGAATCTTCTGTTGTGTGACAGGCTCTCTATTTCCCTGTTCATTCTACTATCCTTTGTCACATGCTTTTTTGTTATAGAATCATAGAACAGCCCAACTTGGAAGGGACCTCAAAAGATCATTTGGTCCAACCTTTCATGGGAAACAGAGATTAGATGAGATTATCTAGCACCCTGTCCAGTGACATCTTGAAAACCTCCCATGATGGGGACCCTCCCATGTCCCTGGGGAGGTTGCTCCAGTGAATGTTCTCACTGTAAAAAAATTATTTCTTGTATCTTCTTGAAAAGTAGTGCTTTCCTCTAAGGAGGCCTTTATTTTCTCAATATGCATTTGAAGTAGAAAATACTGTACCATTCCGCTGGTTTTCTGTCCAATTTTTGTGGATTGACTTCTTGTTCTTTTGTTCTCAGAGAAGGCTTTTAATAAAGTAACAATCTTGTTTTGGAACCAAGACATAAAAAAGAGTGATCTTAACAAGGAGAGTTCACACATCATCGCTGGAGGCGTAGACAGTTCAGTTTCCAAATGCACCTTATTTTTCAGTGCATAACCTGTGTGCAAGTGATTCACAGATAACCTACTTTAGTATCTGGCTCAGTCTGATATTTTAAGAGTTGAGACTTTAAACACTGCAACATAAAATATTTTTCAGTTTTATGCTTTCATCCATGGAAAATGTCTAGGAGTCTTACCACTTTATAAAACTATTACTTTGATGTAAAGTGTCTGAATTTAAACTGATGAAGCTGATTGTAGACCATGTTTGTATTAGTGTAATTTTGTGGAAACTAATGGAGTTATACAGAAGATAGAAATATATTGTTTCCTTTTTACAAACAGGTGCATTATTAAAAATAAAATTGAATAGTAGATTTCTTGCCTTTAGTAAGGGGGTCATCTAGTAGGTCTAAGCATCCAAAGAGCTCTTGTTAAACAGGATGCCTATAGGGCTCAGGATGTCTCTCTCATTTCTCTGACATAACGTAGATTACTTTTTCCTGTGGTTCTAGCCTTTCTGCTAAGAATGAGAAGGAATTATTTAGACCTATTTTTTAGGTGGAATCATAATTCTCAAGTATCATATATTAAAACATATTTTCATTCCATATTTTCTATTGAAACCTCTGCATTTTTTAGATTTGACTCACAGTTTCTTAGATTATTTATGACACACTGAATATATTTTTTATTTTTATGATTTATTCCTTAATATTAGCCTCTGAAAAACAAAATAATGCTGAGGTTTTGACATGTGAAGCATGATTATGAGTCAGCTGACTGCATATGTCTTCACAGAATATATATAATTCTATAAAAATGACCCTATTTTTTAAACAACTTCATATATGTAAAAGACTCTTGCAAGCAACATTGCTTTCACAAAATTTCTTCCCAGTGAATCTTGTTCCTTTTCTTGACTATGCTTTATTTTACCTTTCCATTAACTGAAAAAACCTATGGCTAGTACCAGGGGAAACAGAGTTCTCATCCCCATCTTGAAGATGAAGACTAAATAAAGAGTTATAAAGCCTGAAACTAATTACTTTGGTATAAGCGTGTGTTGGGAAAAAAAAGAAAAAAAAAAACAAAAAAAAAAAAAACTGTATCCTTAGTAAATAATATGCCATATCTTTCCAGACCTGCAGCACCAGAAACCGTTGGTTACTAATTCCTTCCTTATAATAATTGAAGTAAGCTAATTTAATATTCTTAATTCATCTTTCAGATGTATTTTACCCGTGAGTTTTCAGTGCAGAGAAAAGTTGTGTAGCAGCTGCATCATCTGTTACATGCCCTGACAAAATCTATTTGCCACTCAGTAAAGGCAGTGTCAAAATATTTATGGAGATCATAAATTTTTTACATACTTTTTATGCTAATACAGATCCACTATTTTACGATCAAGCTCTGAATTACATTGTATCATATTATATTATACTATACATTGATATGATATGATATTTAATATGATGTGATATGATATGATGATGATGATATGATATGATATGATTGATATGATATGATATGAAATGAAGAGGTATTATACATTAAGCTACAAATTACATGAATATATTTTTACATTAAAAATTCTCATAGATATGCTCTCGACTGCATGAAAATATTTACTTATGGGACATATGCCTTTTCACTGGACTGCATGGAAATATTTATCCACGGGGCAGGTGTGTCTTTGATAGCACTTATCATTGGTGGATGGAGAGAGGAGTTGGATGGATGAAAGAGCAGAATTGTTTCCTAGTTCATAGAGCATAGTATAGGGGCTGCCAAAGTCATTGTGTGGGATAAGTGGGTGGAGGACAAAGGTCTGGAGCATTCACACAGAGGAAAGGCAAATGTCCATTATACCAGCATGTGTGAGGAGGGAAAGGAAGTATGCATTCTGCATCTGCATGTGAACCAATAAACAGCTCGTACTTACTGCCAGTGTCACTGGTACATGTGATATTTGAATAAATTAAGTTCTGTTTTATAACTTCCTTAACACAATATAGTCATTGCTACTGCAGTATTGATGCTCAATAACACTAAAAAGCCTCCTTTAAACTACAGCTGTAAACAAATAACCACTGCAAGAATGAAAATTATGTTTGATTTCCTGAAGTCAGGTAACCTGAATATAAAGCGACTTTGGTTTTCTGCTTGTAAATTCTGTCTTCTTCATATTCATGATTTACGGATTTGTTGGGTTTTTTTGATAAAGAAACATCATGTTGACTATTCAGCAATAGTAAGGCTACTCCTGGAGCGCTGTGTCCCATTCTGGACTCCCCAGTACAAGAGAAACATGGAACTACTGAAGAGAGCACAATAATTTCTAATTTCTTCTATTTTCTTGTCTACCTAAATTTAATATAATTTTATTATATTAAAACTAGGAATTTAAGTGTGAATATGTGGATTACAATGTAGTTTAAAAAACCTCTCAACTCATTCTTGATTTAAAAATAATGCAAATGAAGCTTACTCTTCCTCATGTTCTTCCAGCACATTATGGTAGTTAATTGATGTTTGTGAAAGAGGTCTCATTTGTCAGAATGCCGACCAGCAAGAAATAAGTAAACAAAGTATATGATATTATATTGAAAATGAATAATCTATTTCAGCAGACACAAATTAAGTTCAATACAAATTACATTTAAATTATTTTCTGTCTATGGGACAAACTCTCTTAAAGATGTGACAAGGAAGAGACAAAAAAATAAAAATCTATCTGTATGTTTTCCTTTCAAATCTTTCAGTGTGTATAATTCTCACTGTGTGCACCAGACAATTCTATTAGAGACAGATTTGACTTATGCCTTTAATTTCTTCCTTCCCAGTCCTTAGGTTTATAATATACCAAAGGCAGTTCTGAACACCTGCGACAGCATTAACTGAACTAGATAATGAAAACCTTTGAAAAACAGACTATGCTCTATGCAGCTCTGTATTTGCGCCTGTGATATTTCTTCCTGCGACATATATCCTCAGAATGTCAGGAGCAGACACTGGACATTTACATCCCTCCTGAGAAAGGGTGTCCCTGACATGACTTGCCACAGGGAGCTGTTGCAACATCCCAACCATACACGCTGAGGGATGGGAGCTCTTGAGTCACTATCATTTTCTCAGATTTCAGACTGTGTCCAGTGGTAGGACTGTTGCCAATGGCAGGATCAAATGTGTGGTTTTTTGCTGATTCTGAAAGGGCAGCAGTACTTCCTAAAACTGTTTTCCTGTTGGCAAAAACTATAAGAACTTTAAGTACTTATTTAAGAAATGACGTGAGTAATACACTTATCAGTAGCTCTGTTAAGAAACTCTCTACAGTGTTGGTTTTGGGAGATAATTTCTGAAATAGGGAATGCTAAGAAAGAGGAGTGTAGCACTGAAAAACATTTTTTTTCCATTTTTAAGAATGAGGTGTTTTTCTCTGTGCTTGTTAATTTTCTGTCCTTCTAGGGGAAAGGAAAAAAAAAAAAAAAAAAAAAAAAAAAAAGTCATTTGGGCCAGATTACAGATAACTAGGTTTTCAATCTGAATTAGTTTCCACCTACTTAGCTAGTTCTCAGTTAACTTTAGGGAAGTGTTAGAAGCAAACATTTTCCAAAGGACAGAACTCATAGGAGAAAATAACTCTAACTAGTTAAAAACTTTAAAAAATGGCTGGTAACAACTGCATTAAGGTAGGCTGGCAGCTATGCCTAACTACTTTTATTTCATTAAAGGTCAAAATACTAAAAAACACAGGCAAAAGGAATTTTTCCTCTAGCTTTTTAATACATTCACATGCAAAACAGCTTTTTTTTGGTATTTTCTTCTGCTCTACATTTTACATTTTAAATGTATAAAGTATCAGCTCATTTCAGTGTTTTTAGCATTTTGTTTTTTTTTTTTTTTCAAGTTTCTTCAGTGTTTAGTATCATCAAATTAAAATATATAGGTCTTGGTTCACACTATAGGCCCATTAGAATTTCTTCATTATACTTCAGAGTAAATATTGCACCTTTGATTGCTCTTTACAAGAATACCAATTTATCTTGTCTTCATCTGGCATATGCAAGTTAAGAGCAAGTGGCTTAGCTCTGCCCTGTTCTCCCATTGTGAAAGCTAATGTAAATTTTTTTGTTGCTTTGTAGATCTGCCAAACGGAATTTCTGGCTCTGTGTTTCTAGGCTAAACAGTAAGGCAGCTTAATGCCTTCCACTGATTCTTGCTTTAGCCAGGCAACCATATACTTAAAATTGTCACAAAGTGGAATACAAGCTAAGTTAAAGCTTGGGTGGCTCAAAGGTTATCCAATAATATTCATGGCTTAAACTTTGTATTTCTATGTCCAAGAATAAAGATATTGTGCTGTTGTGGTTTGCTGAAAAGTTCTGAAATTTAGAACAAATCCCCATTTCCTGAGGAGACAGGTCGGATCTGTTACGAGCTGCTGAAGCCAGTAGCTCAACAGTGGTGACACTGCCACAGTCCCATACTCCCAGGTCCAACCAGTAGCGAAGCTGGAAGGGTTCTCTCCAGTTGCTGACCCCCAGAGACACAGCCCCTCTGACCCACTGTCCTACTCCTGTTGCTGGCACTCAGACTCCCCACACACACGGGCATAGAACAGAGACTCCAGTTAGAAATGGAATTTAATAATAAGAAAAAACAGGTCAGTTAGACACAGGACATGATCAGACCCACACACTGACCAACACCTGTTTCAGGTCACCAGCACTTTTTATACCCTTATCCTTCTATTTTCTTGCATTATTTTTCCTCCTCTGAACATCCCATAACTAACCTTGTACAATTTCCGAATGCCTTTCCCCTGCACACCACACGGGCCCCAGACCCCTGGGCAGCGATCCCCTACAGCCTATGAGGCGCCCGGGGTCCTGCCCCTGCTGACTCCCAGTGTGGGGTGTTCCCTGGTCCCTGGGGCTGAGGCTGCCCTAGAACAGCTCAGGGAGGTGGGGGGAGCCAAGATTGGGGTTGGTGTCCCTGACTGGGGCATTGGGGTGTCCCCCCACCTCTGTGCTCCTTTGCGTGTGTGGAGACAAGTCTTTAATCACATAATCCATAAAATAATTTCACATATTCAGTAATTTCACCTGAAAGGAAAAATATTTTTTATATTGTGATGTATCCCTGTAAAATTATTTCCATCTATTCATTCTCCTCTACAAGATAATCTGTTGAGGAAATCTGTTACCAGCATAGACTTCAGATATTTACTTCTATGGGCCACATTTAAAGAATTATTTAAAGAATACTTAGAGATGTATTAAATGGAGGTTATTTAGAGGGAAAAAGCCATTGAACAGGTCATTTGAGAGTAACATCTTAGTAAAACAGAGAAATAAGGCAAAAGCTGATAAAGGTAGGCAACTGGAGGAACCAGGTATGAGATACAGTAAACAGGGCAGGAGACTGTTTGCTTGAAAGAATTTGTCCTTGTTCCTATTTTCCTTTAATATTGCATGACAGACATCTCTTTACGGCCTTCTTCCCTCAAATTTCCTTGATGATTTGGCAAGTCTGCTGGTCAGCAGTACAGGTGCAAATCTGAAAGAACAGGAACTTGTAAGGCAGTAGGCAGGAAGAGTGGGAGTATTTTCTTGTTTCCTCCCAATTTATAGCTCCTCCCAGATAGAGAGGAAACAAGGAAGAAAATAACACTTGAAGGAAAAAGAATGTTCAAACCCAATTTTCAGTCCTGCTGCACTATTTCTTTGCTTCCTAATCCTCACCTGAAAAATCCTTTAGGAAGATGTTATCACTGGTTGCGACCATTTTGTACTCTGAACATAGAGTGGTCAACTTCTCAGGTGCCATCCCTTAGGAGGATGGTGTTTTGGGATATCCCAAGTGATGTTGTTTCTGGATTTGTCCCTTGATGTTTGGACAAAATTGCATCATTGATACAAGAACAGAAAACCACAGACTCATCTACTATGGAGTTAACCATTATAAATTTGGGAAAATGGGATTCAAGCCCGTGAGGCAGTGGCCAGGAAGTGTAGCTATATAGTGAAGGGGGAAAAAAATTATATATATATATACACATATATAAGTTTCAGAGGAATCTTTTCCTTGAAGAATTAATACACAGTACTACTACTGAGAAATCTTCTGACTTAATACAAATTGTGTTTAAAACAATTTTTTAGATTAGACATATGCTGATATGAGCAAATTAGCTATTAAAATCCTCTTATCACATCCTAATGCCCTTATAATTTTTATAAGTTGCAAGAACAGCAGTTTTAAAACTTAGTAAGAAAGAAAATATTGCCAAACACTTGAACTTTTTGAACATTGTGTTTGGCTCAGAAACACCATGCTGTCTGAAGAAACATAGGGCATGGTTTAAAACACATACACCAGTTTTACTGCAGTATTAAGAAACGGCACTGAATTTCAGCTGTGTTGCTCTGATTTACAATGGTGTAGGTAAGGGCAGAATCAATCTTATGGGGTTTCTAAGTGGTTCAATTTTTAGCAAAGATGTGAGCTATCTTATGATTCTGTATATCACCAAAGTACCATGATCTATACACAATAAACCTGTCGCACCCCATTATAAACATAAGGTAGTGAATTCATAAGCTATTACCCTGTACAATAGACTTTTGTTTAACGATGCAGCAATACAAAGATTAACTGAGATAGATGGACACAAATTTAACCAAATGGATCATCTAGGAGGCTGCAACAACGTGCTGCAACCAGCAACTGCTTATGGAGATGATAATGACTAAGATCCATCCATTTTCTTCTTTTTTTCTCCCAATATTCTCTAGGGAAATCCATACCCGAATTAAGATCGCTAATAGAAATACAGAAGTTTTACTTTTATTTGGCATAGGTTTATGCTTTCATACAAGCAAGGTCCTAGAAAAATTTTTGAAAAAATTCAAGTGTGTGGAGAAGGAATTTTGACCTTCACAGTTGCAGTGCAACTCTGCTCTTTTTCGAAAATTAAAAATTAAAGAAAGAACCACATTTTTACTGTTGCAGTTTGGTCATTCGGCTAATGCCTGTTAACAGGTACAGACACAAGTAATACATAAAGAACTGAACAAAGTTAAATAGTAAACTAAAACAAGAGAAGTAAATGAGGATGACCTGTGATCATTCTCTTATCACAAATAATCATCTGCATTTTAGTATTGTTCACGGGATTGAAAAAGTACACTTCCATAAGTGCAATACCACACATTCAGTCAGTAGGTGAGCTGCACATTGGATTGAGATGTGCTGAAGATTGTCTGTGACTATTAGCTTGGAAATACTGCTAAAAAATAGTCCTAATGCTGTATGATTCTATCTGTCCTGACAAACTAGAAACATGAGAAGACTCACTTCAGTTTATATTCTCAGTAGCTTAAAAGTTAAAGCTTGGCCGGTTTGTTGGTTTTGGCTGGGATAGAGTTAATTTTCTTCTTAATAGCTTGTACAGGGCTATGTTTTGGACTATGTTTTGGATTTGTGCTGGAAACAGTGTAGATAACACAGAGATGTTTTTGTTACTGCTGAGCAGCGCTTACACAGAGTCAAGGCCTTTTCTGCTTCTTACCCCACCCCACCAGCGAGCAGGCTGGGGGTGCACAGGGAGTTGGGAGGGGACACAGCCAGGACAGCTGACCCCAACTGACCAGAGGGATATTCCACACCATATGAAAATATTTCAGCAATAAAAAGCTGGAGGAAAAAGGAAGGGGGAGACGTTCATAGTGATGATATTTGTCTTCCCAAGTAACCATTATGCATGACAGAGCCCTGCGTTCCTGGAGATGGCTGAACACCTGCCTGCTGATGGGAATGAGTGAATGAATTCCTTGTTTTGCTTCACTTGCATGTGCAGCTTTTGCTTTCCCTATTAAACTCAGCCCATGAGTTTTCTCACTTTTACCCTTCCAATTCTCCTCCCATCCTGCCATGGAGTGAGTGAGCCAGCCGCAGTCTGGTGCTTTATTGCCATCTGGTGTTAAACCACAACAGCTAGCTCTTCTACTGTATTGATTTGATTCTTTTTGTGATGTAGAATTTTTGTTCTGTTTTTTTTCCTTTTTTAAATCTTGTTTAATCCAATTATATATGGACCTTTTATAAAATTATTGGATTTCCATTTCATGTCTTCAAAAATAACTACAATTTTAAGCTCTTTTCCCTTCTTCTCCTGTAACTTTCTCCTCTTTGATGAAAGTCTGAATATATTTTCTATTTTCTATCTACACTGGTCCCAGTACAGATGCTTGAGGGACACCACTCATCACCAGTCTCCATCTGGACATCAAGCCGTTGACCACTACCCTCTGGATGCGCCCATCCAGCCAATTCCTTATCCAGCGAACAGTCCACCCATCAAATCCATAGCTCTCCAATTTAGAGAGAAGGATGTCATGGGGGACCGTGCCAAAGCCTTTGCAGAAGTCCAGATAGATGACATCCATTGGGTTTCCCTTGTCCACTGTGGTTGTCACACCATCATAGAAAGTCACTAGGTTGGTCAGGCAGGACTTGCCCTTGGTGAAGCCGTGCTGGGTGTCTCAAACTACATCCCTGGCCTCCATGTGCCTTAGCAGAGCTTCTAGGAGGATCTGCTCCAGGATCTTCCCAGGCACAGAGGTGAGGCTGACAGGTCGGTAGTTCCCAGGGTCTTCCTTTCTACCTTTTTTGAAAATGGGCACGTTTCCCTTTTTCCAGTCTCCAGGGACTTCACCTGACTGCCAGGACTTTTGGGGCTTGGCGACTACATTGGCCAATTCCCTCAGGACTCTGGGATGCATCTCATCAGGTCCCATGGACTTCTGTGCATTCAGGTTCCTCAGGTGATCATGAACCTGATCTTCTCTTACAGTGGGAGGGGTTTTACCCTACCAGTCCCCCTCATGCCGTCCATCAACTTGGGAGGGGTGAGGAGAGAGATTGCCAGTGAAGACTGAGGCAAAAACGTTGTTGAGTACCTCAGCCTTCTCCTCATCTGCTGTTACCAGCTTGCCAGTCTTTTTATGCCTTTCTGAATTCTTAGAAATTTCCTATCACTCTGAAAATAAAACAAAACACATAGAAACTTCTCTTGCCAATTTTGCTAATACCTATCCAATAACCAACTTAATTCCAAGCCATTACCTGTTTATACTGGGATGATACTCCAGAGATCGCAATCTTCAGATTGCATGTCTAAGAAAAATCTTATTTTCTTTTTCTGACTGATATTTTTAAATTCTTTCTTTGTTTTTGGCATTTTCTCCATTCTGAGGGAAGCAGATGGTCTTCTTTCTGATCTTTATTTAAAGAAATCTAACAAAAGATCTCAGCTGCCTGATCCTTGGAGGTAAACTGAGCGCTGCTTCTTCTTGTGAGCTATATGGAAGCAATGGTACAGAATACCTTTTCAGGGAAGAAAATTGTCAATCACATTTTAACAGGGTTGCTTTCCAAACTAGGGCTTCTTGGAAAATGAGGCCTTTTTTTCCCCTGTGATTTGTGTGGGTCTTTGGTTAGTCTGAAAAAACTTTTTTCTTTTTTTTTTTTTTTTTTCCCTGAGCTGTAATGCCACTTTGAAGAAAAATGTTGCGAGATCTTCAATACCTTATCTTTATTCTTCCATTATGGAGCACTTCTAATAAGTTGGTATATCTATTCCTTTTTCTTTTAGTTGGGTGACTCCCCTTTGTTGGACACAGGATAAAAGATGGTTACTGCTACTGTGAAAGATGAGAAATTATCAGAACAGTAGTGTTCTCTCATCTTTTCCATACAGAATTGTTCAAAGAGGCCAAATCATGAATATTCTTTATTATAAGCAATAAAAGTGATGGTAACTTAACATTTTGGTGGCTAACAACAGCAGCTACCATACTGAAGAACTTTATCTCTCACCATATTAAAGGAATATCTCTTTTCATTACATGTTTGTTTCCCATTCCTCCTCTTTTGCTCTATGACATCAGGAAATTCTTATCATTCTCCTAGCAGGAAAGAAAAGCAGCAAGTTGTGAGAATAACAATTATCAGTTATTCATTCATAATATATAACTTAAAGACAGTAAGTGGCAAAAGCTTCATTTCTCCTCATTTCAAGTGTACCATATGGAAAATTACTATGGTTTAGGCCAAACTTTATAGAAAATGCAGAAGGAAATGCAAAAGATACTAAACATAAATTTGCTAAAGAATTAATGTTTTATTCTACCTATCAATGAATATAATAAATCAAGAAAGACTTGAGAAATCGGGTATTGGATATCTGTTCCTTACCAGTCCCCTGAAAGAAGAATTTTAAATGGTTTCTGAGAAAGCTCTGTATCTATAAAAGGAGTGAACAAAGGTTCCCATCTGTCTTTAACAATCTAACATTTTGAACATTTATTCTATCATCTGAAGCTGGCAGGATTCGTGTTCATAGAACTCCTCCTGAATGAATGATTGTGCATCTGCAGAGTAATCGGATACAAAAACCTAAACCTTGAAGTTATATATTTGCTACTTAAGAAAGAAACAAATTTCTTATTATTAATTTGAGAAAGGCTCCGGTCTCAGAGTTTTGGTGTTTCTGCAGTGCCAATTTGATGTTGTAGTAAAACTTTAAATATTAAATTTTAGCTTATCATGATTGGCACTACGTGTGCCTTCAAAATCACTCTTCTGGGCTTTTAAATTAGGAACTTTGATGAGTTCTGTGAAACAACTAATAACTTCCCTGGGAATCTGATATGTTCTTCAAAGCTCCCAGTTTACAATACATTAAAGAAATAATTATATATTAATTAAAGAAGAACTAAACTTGTCATAATTCATGTATGTAGTCTTCTAGAATTTATAATAAAGGATTTCTATTAATCGATTTTGCTCCTCCGCTTTTGATTTCCATGATGTTTAATCTCATAATACATTGGTAAATGACTGTCTTTAAAATATGAAGAATTGTTTTACATGTTTTGACTCATTAGGAAGTTAGATAGCTCATGTAAAACAAATTTTAAACCGAATTCATTTTGTCATGTTTTCCATTGGAATTCTGAAACGACAGCACCCATTTAGTAGTTTCTGAATCAATTCTAATTTTAGAATTCTTTTTTGTTTGTTTGTTTGTTTGTTTTTTATAGCAAAATTATAAGTATATAGAACTGCATATAAAATATGCAGGCTGAGTACCTGAGCACATTCCCATCACTGCACAAATAAAATTGCTATCAGCTACCACTTTACATCAGGAGGGTTTTTATTTACATTCTTACTATCAAGCTGATCCCAAAGTACTGTTTTGGTGAGAAAACCATAAGGAATAAACAAATACGCAGTTCTGCATTTGGATATACTGTGGAACAGTTATATTAAAGGACATTGCTGTTAAACTTAATAGTTTGCAATACTCCCAAAATGTCTTTTCAACAGCTATTAATCTCATTCTTCTTTTATTATTTTCCACTTTCTTTCGACATGATGTTATCAGCTGCCACAAATCAGAACAGGCAAGTTGCATATTCTTAATTCTCAAGCAGAAGAGAGTTAGATTGGGTAGGACTAGCCTTGGAAGTAAATGTGACAATGTGTGTCTATAAGATCGTGGCATCTTTAAACCAGGTAGACAGCAAACTGTGTTATCACAGCCCAGAGCTCAGCCTGTGTTCTGTCACTTGCTTAGACACTTCATATAAGCAGCTATCCCATTAAGAGGTGTGAGCTGCTGTAGCTATGCTGTGTGCCACCCATATCAGGTCTAGTAAATTCAAAGCTAGCTCAAAAGCATAGTGAGACTGTTTTGAATAGGCTATATCTCTCTTGTCAAATTACCTCAACTGAGACGTATAGAAGCTATTCTATAGCTACTTAAAAAAAAAAAAAAAAAAAAAAAGAGGATCTTCAGAAAAGAAAACACCATTTCAGAGTTGTTACTCTTCATGTGATGACCTGTTCGTGGCCTGTAACTTCTGTGAAATGAACACAGGATTACAGTTTACCTCATATTAATCTGCATGATTTGTATCCTCTGCCATCAATATATTAACTACTATAGATTATCTACATTTTCTTTGATAGTTAGGTAGAATCATGGGAAACATATCATACCAAATAATCCAAATAGTGATGATTGTGTGCTGTCTTCTAAAAAAGTTCAGTCTAAGATAAAACTGAAAAGGAGACTCTTTGAAAGCATGTCTGAGATCTGACTTCTCTTGTATTCTGTGCAGGTAGTGCTCTGTATCTTATGTGAGAACTCAACCATAAATTGGAATTCATACATAAATAGTACAAGAAAGAGAGAAAAGAACTCACACATTGATCGCACTGGGACACTCTGTTATTTATCTGCATTTGTTGTTATTTTGCTGACAAAAATATCAACTCTATACAAATTATTTTTTCTGGTATTCACAAATGTATCATAGATTGACATTTCATGATGATTCTGAAGGCTTTTGAATTTGTTTTCTAAATGAGATAAGGTTGAGCAACCTTAAAGATGATATAAATATACGATGGAAAGATGTAAAATTATCTAACATATGCAATTGTTTTGATTTTTTTTTTATTTGGTAGTTTTAAAAATCATTATTCAAGAAAATAAAAAAGGAAAAAAGATAATTTTTTGCTTTATATACATAAACATCTGTTTAACAGTGTGGCATGCTTTCATTATACATCTTTCGCAATTCATGTCATGGGAACATAATATGAAAAAGAATGCTTTTTCTCCATTAGAATAATTACTCTAATGTACATGGAAAGAAAATGAACAGATGATAAGAAAAACATTCAACAGAAACACTTTCACTTTATATATGGGTTTTATTTTTTTTCATTTTAGTAACAATGAAGATACAATTTTCTTTGTTCTTCCAATCAAACTGAATGTGGTAATGGTTGTGCAAAATAAGTACTGATATTTGGAATTACTATAGAATAAAGCTACAGATGTGTGGTGGGTTGACCTTTGTTGGCTGTCAGACTGTCACCCAACTGCTCTCTCACTTTGTCTTCTTACCAGCATGATGGGAGAAGAAAACATAAAAAAGCTTATGGGCTGAGATAAAGACAGGGAGATCACTTACCAGTTACTGTCACAGGTAACACAGACACAAATTATAGAATCATAGGATCACAGAATGTTTTGGGTTGG